>VUQK01043933.1:48602-72370 GCA_015106715.1 Bujurquina vittata
TTACTTCCTACTGTTCCTGGGTTCCGGACCTTCAGCTGATCCATCTACTGTTCACTGAACAGTAGATGGATCTTTACTCTCTTGAATCACATTGTTTCTGCTATTATAACTATGGGCACTAGATGAAGCCCTAATTTAAACATAAATATTCATAATGTGGTCAAAATATTCATCCTTTTTTTTTTTAAAAGTAATTGCAATCTGTAGCAAGGAGAGCTAAATGTGCAAACCTGTTGTCCTCTTTGTGTCGTCCTATCAGCGGTAACATTCATTAACAGAAGCTCTATGAGCTCCATGAGAATAAAATGCATCATCCACTGCTTACGTGTGTTGTTACAGGCTTGCTTTTAAATCCTCAGAGATCCAATCAAAGCTTAAAATATCTATTTGCGTATACAGACACTGGATTCCCATGTCCGCCTGTGCCTTGAAATAGTGACCTTTTGCCTCCTAGTCCTCCTCTCAGCTCAGATACAGCATGTCTGATATTCAGATAAACCACTGGACACATTCTTCTTCCTCCAGACACACTAACCGCAGTCGAGAGATAACAACTGTCTTATTTCAGGAGCACAGTGTGTGTGGTGCAATTACAGTGATTTACATGAATGACATAAGCCATAATAATAAGACGGGAGGCCATTTGGCTGTAAACACGATGACTGAAGGAAGACGAATTTGGCACTAGACACAGAAAGTGAGTCACAAACAAGAAGGAAAACAAGCACTTTGAATGCACCTCTATCCCTGGACACAGTATTTTAGCCTGTTTTTAGAGCTTCCTGTGGCTAATTCCTCAAACGTAGACAGAAGTTAAACAGAGAAACTGAAACCCATACATTTCACATTATGTACATTTGCAAATAATGCCACAAGTGGACATTCATATTTCAGCTGAAGGAACGCTGTGTGGGCTTTAATAATGGAACGGGATAATTTAACTGGCTTAGCAAACATTCAGCTATTAACAATATTCAGCTTACACTCTAAATTAATTAGTGCAACAAACTTTAAACATATCCCTGAGTCTTTCCAATTAACAACACAACACTGTAATCAATAGACCTGGATGGAATACACCAATGGCAGTGTGCCGAGTGTGGACCGCCTGTAAACATCAGTGTTTCAGTATAGTCTCACCAGCCAGTTCATTAGTTACACCTTGTTGCCTTCAGAGCTGCTTTAACTCTCCATGGCATCGCCTCAACAAGTTCCTGGAAGCTTTCCTCAGAGATTTTAGTCCATATTGATGGGACAGCATCACAAAGTTGCTGCAGATTTGTCGGCCGCACATCCATGATGTGAATCTCCTGTTCTACTGCATCTCAGTGGTGCTCTATTGGATTGAGATCTGCTGACTGTGGACACCATCTGAGTGAACTTATTGTCATGTTCAAGAAACCAGTTTGAGATGATTTGAGCTTTGTGACACGGTGGGTTATCCCGAACCATTACACCAGCAGCAGCAGCTTGCACCACTGATACAAGATGGATCCGTGCTTTCATTTTGTTTACACCACATTCTGACTCTGCCATCTGAATGTGGCAGCAGAAATGGAGACCAGGAGGTGTTTTTCCACTTTTGGTGAGCCCGTGTGAATTGTAGCTTCAGTTTCCTGTTCTTAGCTGACAGGTGTGGCACACGGTGTGGTCTTCTGCTGCTGTAGCCCATCTGCTTCAAGATTTGGTCTGCTGTTGCATGTTCAGATGCTCTTCTGCATACCTTGGTTATAATAAATGGGTATTTGAGTTACTGCTGCCTTCCTGGCAGCTCAAAGCAGGCTTGGCATTTTCCTCTGACCTCTGACAGCAAGACATTTTCTCTCAGAGAACTGAGAGATATACTGGATACTTTTTCTTTTCCAGAGCATTCTCAATGAAGCCTGGAAATGTGAAAATCCCAGCAGATCAGCAGTTTCTGAAATACCTGCAGATGTACTTCAGATGTCAACTTTATAAAGTTTACTTTTATATCATGATTTTAAATTTACACACCATTTCCATTATTATAGGTAGTAAAATATAAACCTTAATGTGACTGAGCTCTTTTGAAAAGAAAGCATCTACTTATATCTGATTAGAGGCAGTAAAGATATGCGGACAATGCCATGTGCAAAGGCACTGAAATCTTGCTGCAGATTTACAGCCTTTTTACCCTTTTTTTTAGCTGGGAGCTGCTGGGATTCTCTTGCCCTGATTAAACCTTTGGAAACCAAAAAAGAACCAGACAGTACACAAGTTCAATTACAAAGAGTTTAATCCCAAAAATACTTTTTCCTTGTTTTCCCATTTTGGCTTGTAATACATTGTTTGGTCTTGCTGTATCTTGGCTGTAACACTATAATACTGTGTAATTTATATTGTTTGAATTAGTGGGTGTCATGCAAACAGCTCGACTTAGCAGAAAGATGCCACATTCATTTGGAAATCCTGACGGTAAAAAAAAACAGATTTCATGTCTGCCCCCCGGTGGACTACCTGGACTAGTTACAGGTATGTCAACACAAGTCACCTCAACAGTGCGACTAACGTCCTACTGTACGTTCCTGTGCTGTTTTAATTCTTCTCAAGTTTCGACGTGAATGTGGCATCAGACAACAGTCTATGCAAGACACTGAACAGTCCCGTCATTTATGATCAAATGCTAATATCAGTGACTTTTTATGGACTACTCGGCAAGCCGTCTCTCAGGTGTTGAAATAATAGAGTGATGCTAACCTTTACGATTATGTCACGCTCTGTGAACAGTTTTAAGCGCAGATAAACAGGTTCCAGCCTGTTGGTTTATTTGACTTCATCACTGTGACAGGAACACACTTGGCTACTCAACTATCGACCCACTCTAATCCCAGGGAATCTCGCCAAAGCTGCTGGCATCACATGTGTGCAAAAGGTGTCTTATGGTGTCCGGATGCCAAAAGCCAATAGCTCTTTTCAACAAAGATAAAGGCGTGGGCGGGTTTGTAAAGCAGGTTTGTCACCTGCTTGAGAGCTTTGTTTTCTTTAACTTAGTTTGACTCAAAATTTCACTCAAAACTTTTACTTAATTTCAAGTTGTGTGATAAAATTATCCTGTGATAAAATTATCCTGCGAATGTAATGCTAAGGGGTCCATATCTGACCAGAGTCACATCAGTCATGCTGCTACCATGACTAGGGTGACATAGACACCAAAAGACAACTTTTGGCATAGCTGAGACACCAGCAGCAGCATTGATAACACATTGAGTTTTTTGGTGCCATAGGGAAGAAAACAGCTGTCCTTTCTCTGCCATCAGGGTGAATCAGTCTGGGATGCACTCATAACACTTCTCAAAAACTTGCTGATGCCAAAACTACAACTTGCTTTGGAGCAGCTAAATTTGATTTGGGTCAAGTTAGTGTTGTGGTCAAAATCACCCTATATGCTGATGACTATGTAATGTTTTGGTGACAGTAGTTTGATTAATCTGTTTTGTAACTTCCTTTCCAAGTTATTAGGTATAACTAGGAGAGAATTATGTGTGAAAAGGAAAAGAAGACGAACCCACCCATCCAGCCATTTTCTTCTGCTTATCCTTTTCAGGGTCATGGGTGGACTTGAGCCTAGCCTAGCTGTCACGGGGCAAGAGGCAGTGCAATAACCAAGTACTGAATTACAAATTAGTGCAGCATGAAGTTTAAGCTATAGAAAATATTTTATATGCTGATTTAAATTAATTATTTTAGCAACAAGGTATATTTTTCTTAGAAAAAAAGTGGCAATGCAGCATTGCGGCACAAAACGGTTTAAGTTTTGCCAACAGTGTAGCTGGAAAGACTTGAACAGTAAATAGAGGGAAGACAAAACAGATACAGCATTAGTAAAAATTTAAACTTAATTCCAAAACAGACCAAATCAGCTTTTTACAGAGCAGAAAGCCTCCAATTTGGAGGAGGGATAGTCAAAGGTGGTTCCTCTGAGGGAGAGACAGAAAATAAGCAAACTGTGGGATGAAGAATCAGTGCTCGCCTTTCTAAGGAGAACTGATGCCAGATGGCTGAAATGCATTCTACACAACATAGTTTATGTGACTATTTTCTTCATAAACCATTCATTCCAAATGTTTACGTTCATCTCAGCATTCTGTGTCATCTCATGGGAATCATCTTTGGTGTTAAACCACCTCGCAGCTCTAAAAACTGGTCTGTGCACGAGTGCATCCCTAATCACATTTGCAACAGCCTTCTCACATCTGTGCACAGCACAGCAACAGGGAGCTCTGCCAGTGGATCAATACACTTTATAAAACATCTCCGCTACAATACACACATCCCTAATGAAACAGTCCTATTAATACTCCCCCATCAGGGAGAGTGCAGAGAGTGCCACAGTGTGCAGACACAACTGCCTTTGACAAACATAAAAATAGTCATCCATCAAGGCAAATCATCAATATTCTTCCCATTTACCTGACTTTAATATTTCATATTTAATACCAAGTTATGCTATTTATGATTATGCTATAGAGATATTTTCTGCAAATATGCATTCCTACAGGAAAACATGGATGTTAATGAGTTTATGTGATATGCATTTTTAGCTCATGTTGCATCCTTGTGAATATATTCCCCTCCTATATGGAGGCTTGCGGTATTTCTGTGGCGTTTTTATCCATCCTCTTTCTATAGATGGGATGTATCACAGTTTATTAACCATCATCCAGCCAAAGCCTGGCATCACTGCTTCTTTTTCTTCTGCTTCAGTGACTTCCTCCTCTTCACAATCATCTCGTACAGCTTGTCCATACCCTCGTCCAGTCCCTCTCCTATGATGGCGCAGGCCGGCTGGACGTGGTACGGGGTGGAGGGGCTCAGCTCTGCCAGGGCCAGCTGCCTCTCGATCTCCCCGACATCCAGCGCCCGGGGCAGGTCCTGCTTGTTGGCGATGACCAGCAGCGGGGTCCCTTGGTTCTCCGAGAACCGGGTGATCTTGTGCAGCTCGGTCCGGGCCTCCTCCAGCCTCTCGGTGTCCACGGAGTCCACCACGTACACGATGCCGTCCGTGCAGCGGCTGTAGGGCTTCCACAGGGGCCGCAGTTTCTCCTGGCCCCCGACGTCCCAGAAGTGACAGCTGATGCCCCTGGAGGCCCCCGCGCCACCCAGCCGGATCCTCTCCGTGTTGAAGCCGATGGTGGGCACTGTGTTGACGAACTCGTTGAATTTCAGCCGGTAGAGCACGGTGGTTTTGCCCGCAGAATCCAAGCCGAGCATGACTATGTGCAGGGACTGGAAGGCAGCCAAATTGGAGAAACTATTCCCCATGTTTGCAGGCTGGGGAGGAGAGACAGCATGCACTCCCACAGTCCCACAGCAGCAAACGAGATCACCGCAGAAGACGCTTAAATGTCCCAGGAGTGATCCATAGTGGATTCATAAAACGCGCAAAGAAAAAAAAAAAACAGAGCCTGATCCGCGCCTCTGACCGCTCAGAAGAGGTAGGGGTCGCAGCCCCTCGTTGCGCGGCGGCACTCCGGCAGCCAGGCACGCCGCAGCATCCCTGGACGCACTCCAACTCTATCTGGCATCCACAAATTGTCAAATCATGGCACGTACAGCTGTCGCATCCACACTCGCGCAGCGCACTCTCTCCAAATTACGCACGGCCGCCTGTCACATTTGTATCCGAGCGCGGAGCAGCTGCCTTCATGTAGTAGCAAACACACAAGCACGAGTGATGGTGCGTGACGCGTGGATCAGTCGCTGAACGCTGCCATGTAAAGATGCGTAAAGTTAGGCGAGAAAAGCACAAAGTGTGTCTTCCGGTTACGCGACGGACTTAAAAAATAAAAGCCCTTCACATCCGTAACAGGAAACATGCCAGACGGGTGGAAAGAAGATCTTAATTTGGAAGCTGCTCAGTCCTGTTTCCTCTGCGCATGGAGCGTGCTGAGCTGTGAGAGTCTGACACCAAGTGGTACATATGCGCACCTGCAAGCATTAAATGAAAAAAGTAAAAATATAAAGAAGTAGAGATATAAAGATGCACAAAGAATTCTCATTCTGACTGCTCTTAATGCTGTTCTTAAATCAGTAACGCGTTTCCTCAACCACATTAGCCTTTTCCCAGCGCTTTTGTGCAGAGTGCTATAACTTTACGCACGCGTCACTGCACTTCTCATCAGACCCCCTTTTGTCTTCAGAGCTGCTTTAATTCTTCATGGCACAGCCTCAACAAGGTGCTGGAAACATTCCTCCCGTTTTGGTTCACATTGTGATGACAGCGTCACAAAGTTGCTGCACATTTGTTGTTGTTATTTGATTATTTGAGTTATTGTTGCCTTCCTATCGCCTCAAAGCAGTCTGGACATTCTCCTCTGACCTCTTACATCAACATGGCACTCTCACCCAGAGAACTGCTGCTCACTGGATAGTTTCTCTATTTCTAACAATTCTCTATAAGTCCTAGAGATGGTTGTCTGAGGAAATCCTAGTAGATCAGTAGTTTCTGAAACACACAGACCAACAACCATACCACGTTCACGCGCCTTTTTGTCCTGCGGCTCATTTTGAACTTCAGCAGGCTGCCTTCAACGTGTCTACATGCCGAAATGCTTCGAACTGCTGACCCACGATTGACCGATTAAATATTTACATTATAAGCAGGTGAACAGATGTACCTAATAAAGTGGCTGCAGAATGTATGTAGCATGTCATTGCTAGGCTATACAGTAGAAGGTGCTATGTTCTCACTTTATTTACTTACTTTGGCTTCTCTCCAAATGATCTGGCAAAAAGGGAGCTCTGATTCCAAGCATCAATAACGGCTTTATCTAACGCCAACACTAACATCAAGCAGCAGGGCCAGTGGCTCTTAGCAGGTGTAAGCGAGGCATTTCCAGTGCTGTGCAAAAGTCTTGAACCACATTTCTTTATATTTTCTAGCAAAATGGGCAAAAGGTGCAGTGATTTAATGAAGCACGTTCAAACTCTTATGGAAATAGAGTATATAAGACAAAAATTGAGTTTGTACAATTCTAATGAGCTTGAAAGTCAATATTTGGTGTGAGCATCTTTTCTCTGAGGCAGCTTTCTTCTCATTTCTTTAAGCAGTCTTCAGGAAGAGTTCTCCAGGCTTCTTGAAGGACATTCAAAGCTCTTCTTTGGATGTTTCTGTCTTTTGTTCTGTTCTCTGTCGGGATGATCCCGCACTGCTTCAATGATGTTGAGGTCCGGGCTCTGGGGAAGAAGTCTCACTACCATCTTGTAAACCTTCCCTTCACTCTTGCTGCTCTCCTCCTGTCAAAAATCACCCCTGATACTCATCTCCACCCACTCCGCCCTGCCTTCACTCTCTTCTGCACCTCTCTTGTGCACTCCATTGCTTTGGATGCTTGACTCCAAGTATTTAAACTCACCTACCTTCACTCCCTCTTCACCCGTCCGCCTGCCTCCCCCTCATTCACACACGTGACTTTGATTCCTCTTCTTTCTAGATCATACCTCCACCTCTCAAAGGCTCTCTTCCTGCTCCTCCGCACTCTCACTACAGATCGTGATGTCATCTGCGATCATCACAGTTCACGTGGACTCCTGCCTCACCTCGTCTGTCAACCTGTCAAACACCACGGCAAACAAGAGCAGGCTCAGAGCCCACCACTGACGTAATCCCACCCCCACCTTGAACCCACCTGTCACTCCTACCGCACACCTCATCACTGTCTCACTGCCCTCATGCATGTCCTGCACCACACTCACATACTTCTCTGCCATCTGCCATCCTTGTAGCGGTCGGTCTGTGGAGCAGAGAGTGACGGACGATGATGGAAGTGAAGAGAGCGAGGAAGATGAAGGAAATGTTTGCACACTCAGAGACTAATATAAATTAAAAATAGATTTAAACCAATATATATTGTAGTATTTTCCTTCATGCTCTTTTGTATATAAGTATATAAGGTCTTTGATGCAGAGTTTTGAGTTTTGACTTTTAAGTTCTGTTTTTTATTAAATGTTTCCTGTTTGATTCTTGTTGAAGTTTTCCTTTGTTTAGCTCTTAGCTCCAGTTTTCTCTGTGTTAGTTTATTTTCCCTCTCAGTGTTCTCAGTCTAAACCTTGTGTCACTCTTCCTATCTTAAGTTCATGCATGTGGCTGTGTTTTTCCCATTTAGTCACGGTTTTTACATCCAGTTTTATTTTGGCAGTTCTTTGTCTCTGTATTTAGTTTTACTTCCCCCTCCTCGTGTTAGTGTGTACATAGCTTTAGTCCCACTTTCTGGATTTTATATTTGATATTATGGACTTTGTTTCCTTCCCATTTGGATTTTTATTCTCATGGAATTTGTCCTGCGTTTGGATATTCACCTCAGCTACACTCCAAATCTTATTCACAAGTTACGTGGTTTTGTTTTCACTGTTTAAATATTGGAGGTCTAGACTCAACCATTTTCCTGGGCTTCTGCTCTACGTTGCCTTTTGTTGGGTTAAAAAAAAACATATAGAGGAGCACAACTGCCTAAAAAAATCACAAATTAAAAAAAAAATCCCATTGAATGCCTTAAATTACTTAAAAATAAGTCTACTCTCCCCATAAAGTTTTAAAAAAATATATAAGTCCTGTGGACGTTTGACATGTGTACCACTAGATGGCAGCACAGTTTTTCATTGGAGTACCAGGAGTACCAGCAGTCAGAGGAAGTTTGCGTTATTGTGCACAGCAATCCAAACAACTGTTTTTCAGGGGGGGGAAAAGCACAATTATAACACCAAAAAAATCTTGTCATTTACAGGTTCTAACAAACCAGACACTGCATGGTGTGCAGCACTCAGAATCACGCTGCTGGTACACTCGTGTTGCCTATCACGGTCTGTCGTCACTTTCAGATGCAGAGGTCAATTTAGTCAGGTGGTTTGAAAGCTTCTTCGAGTGCAGCTACAAAAGCCATCGATGAAACTGGTCCTTAAGGGGGCCACCCCTGGAAAAGAACATCAGGGAGTTCAGCTCCAGAAAATCACCATAATCAATCTCCAAGTAACAGCATGAAAGATTAGAGAGTTCGAGCAGCAGATAGGCCTCAAGCTCCATCTATCCTGCTGTTAGGAGGAGACCGTGTGAATCAGGCCTTCATGGTGGAACTGCTGCCAAGAAATAACTATGGAGGGAGTCCAAGACACACAAGGGATGGACATTAGAACAGCAGAACTCTGGACTTTGTTCTAATGAGTCCAAACCTACATCCAGGTGGGCTGACCTCCACAATAACTAACAGATGGGAGCGCTGTCAAAATACTTCCATTCATTTCCTTCTGCTTATCCTTTTTCAGAGCCACAGGGCCTGGAGCCTATCCCAGCTGTCACAGAGCGAGAGGCGGGGTGCACCCTGTACAGGGCCTCTTGCAGGGCTAACACAGACAGACACACACCCATTCACACTCATACCTGTGGGCAATTTACAGTCACCAATTAACCCCACCCCACTAACTGCACGTCTTTGGACTGTGGGAGGAAACACAGACACGGGGAGAACATGCTCCACACAGAAAGGCCCGGGCCCAAGGTGGAATCAAACCCAGACCTTCATGCTGTGAGACAACAGGGCTAACCACTGCTCCACCCTCCGTATCAGATATCAAAAGAAAAGTGTTCTTGGTGGGAAACCTCTGTGAGTTGGTTGAGAGAATTAACGATATTTAAGATATTTCTACAACTTCTTTTTTTTCATAATGTGATACTGTGAGCCAGTTAAGCTGGTTCTGGTATCTGACCAGGACGCCTCCGACAGGAGGTATTTTGTACATGTCCACCTGGGAGGAGGTCACCTAGGACACAGAGGAGCGATTGGAGGAACATCTCAATGTCCCGCCCCACAAAAGAGCTGGGGGATGTTGCTAGGTAGAGAGAGGTCTGAACATCACGGCTTAGACTGCTGCCCCCATGACCTGGACCTAGAAAAGCAGCAGAAGATGGGTGAATATTGCGATATTTCACCAATTTTATGTCTGTACTAATTAATCACAGCTATGTTACTTCAGGCAGCCCATGCACCGACTGGTAGGGCTGCCAATTACTGCAAGAATGTACATATTCTAATATAACATATCTTTTAATGGAGGAGTCCTTTGAACTTTAAATATAATTCACACAAACAAAATGGGGACACGGGGACATCTGGTATGGAGTTGGGTCCAGAATAGTGGGTGTGTTATTTTACCTTAAAGTCTGTTGGGCGAGGGCAGTAGCTCTCCCCTGCCAGCTTGCATCCATTGCTGGATGCCTGTCGTAGTACATAAGAGCAACGAGAGTCCAGGGTGGCAGTGGACTCTCAGAGTAGCCTCACAGATATGCACGGAGCCAAAAAGTGAACCAGGTGAGACGTTCAGTGATTCAGAGATAAAGGTAGCTGGAAGAAGAAAGCATTAAAAACCCTTTAAAAGATTCACCCATGGGAACCTTTCACACATTTTACTTCTACTAGCCAGATCTTATTGACCCAAGACTTCCTCCATCATACTGGGTTGAACTGAACTAAACAGCGAGTGAGGGTGGGCTTTTAAGGAGGGGTGAAATTATTTACAGCAACATAAAGCTAAGGGGCGTGCTTGACTCATGAGAAACAACTTTGTTACAAGTATTACTGCAAAGTAAAAAATTTTAGCGCAATTTGTTTCCTTTGATAAATATTCCCAACCATATGGCGAGTGGTTGTTGGAGGCTGCTGGGTGAAATCAGTTGCAAAGAGGATGCTGCACCAAACACCTCCTTGCAATTGGTTGCCCTCAGACGCTGACTTGTCTGCAAACACAAAGTAGTGAAACTGAAAGCACAACCCGGAGATGAAACAGTGATAAGGTTGTGCCTTTCTACAGCAGCTGAGGCACGTCAAAGAACACAGCTCTGACTCTGAATACAAACGCTTTCACTTCCAGTCGGAAGTTGGCAAGCATTCGTAGACAAGTTCGCTTCTTCCATACCAAAAACCTGCTAGCAACCAAAGCAATCACAAGGAGGTTTCTGATGCAGCACCATGCACTTCTTTGCAACCAATTTCACCTAGCAACTGCTCATCAACTACTCAGGGAATACACATTTTCCCCTAGTAGCCTGTGGTTGCCAGGAGGTTGCTGACTGGTCTCTGAGCTGCTTTAAGGGGCCTACAGTTGCTGCTCCTGTCTCAGCAAGCCACTTTGCAACCCACCTCTACCCCAGCTCCTCACTTTATCCTGCATCTGGCTTGATGTCACATCTGTTATCACTGTACCAGCTCTGCTCTGTGATGCTCTCCTCTCATTATGTGAAAGCACGCGTACGGTCCCAAAACAGAGCTGTACCTGCAGGTATAAACGACTATAAATTCAGTTTGTCATGACTGACACTCGTGCGTCACTTTGGCTGTGACAACAGGTGCTCAATTTGCATCTCTATAGCACCTGTGGCACCTGCTACTGATTGAATATTATCTGATAACAGCTCTTACTGTGCGCCTGCATTAAATTTCCTCCCTCCGGGCACAAATAATTCATCTAATTAGCTAGAAGAAGTGAAAGCAAGTGCGTGCGTATGCAGCTTTTAAGAAGCAGCAGGAGCGTTCGCTGTGGGGAGAGAGAGCCAGTCCCTAAACAACAACACAACCTGAGTCATCAAGACCCGACTAATTGTCCTCGCTGTCCTCCTTCCTTATTGATTTCCCTTTTATTAGTGTGTGTGTGAGATCAATAAAACGAATTATAAACAGGGCGTGGACACGCGTGCGCGCACACACACACACACACGCGCGCACACAGCTTAACTTTATAAGACCACAACTCACTCTAATTGCGCTCCTCTCCCTTGCTCTCTCTCTCTCTCTCTCTCTAACGAGGCTGGATGTCTCTCACCCACCGCCCACGCAGTCCTCTCATCCATAAAACAAGAGTCTCCCTCACTGATTTACTTCCAATTTATTCCACCATCTCCTCGCCGTTGCACAGGTAACAGATGACGAGCAGCAGACAGATGTTGAGAGAGTCCCAAACAAGCTGTTTAAGTCTCCGCCGACTTTCTGAAGAGAAGGAGAAAAATAATTTCTATAATGCATTTTGGTCTTTACTGACCTCAAACCTAACCTCATAGATTATGTCAAATAATTTAGCTGTATAGGCTGAAATGACCTGCATCGCACTTTGACTGAGTACTCCAGATGTTGCCAAATATGTAGAAAGAACAGTGTAGGAGTTCAGATATTATATAGTATATACAATATATTTGATTGGATACCAATGGCTGATATTAGCCATTTGTTTTACAAAGAGCTATTGTTCAGATGGGCTTGTAAAAATAAGGTTCTTTTAATTTGGAACCATAACAACCCCAATTCCATGGAAGCTGAGAACATATTGGATGGTTAAACTGAGAAAAAGTAATATTTTAAGAAAAATATGAGCTCATTTTGAATTTGATGGCAGCAGCACGTCTAAAATGTTGGGTCAGAAGTTGGTGCCAAAACGTGAGATTTCCACCTGCTGCTCTGATGAAGAGGACGGCCCGTTTCACTGTTTGCTTCAGCCTGAAAGAGAGCAGTTCTGTTTCTCAGCTCGATATGATCTTACAGCTCGCAGCCCATCAGAGACACCGACGCTCTGATAATCACCGTTAAGGTTTCTTCATGTGTGGGTCCGCTGCAGCTGAAGGCCCCAGGACGTGAGAAAAAGCAGATGAAGGGAGTTTTATTTTGTGTTTCTCTTTATCTTTCAAGGGCCCTTTATGTTCGTCAGGCCCGCGAGGTGAAATCAGCCTGGCCTGTTTCCACACGTCCTCCAGAAACTCCGGAAAGGAACGGCAGATGAAACAGAGCGGCGGATCGTCCCTGAGCTTTTCATCTCGCCACCTGTTCTGCATTTTCAAAAGCTGCTCGAAGCAGGCCAATTTGTCTGGAATTAACAAAGGGAAGAGAAGATCTCTTGCTTACCTCATCCATCGCTGTTCCTGTGATTTGCTGGAGCCACACAATAACGCCTGCTTATAGTCTTCACAGGATGCAGATTATCATGTAAGTTTATCACTTATAGCCAAAATAGCTCTATAGCTGCCCAAAGCATGCAAAGTTTATTATTATAAATTTAGCTTTCTAGTGCAAAGATGTTTCAGGTGACAGAAGCACTCTGATCTGCTCTCATTTCCATAAAGAAAGCAGGTTTAAATTTTTTTATTTCTATTTCATATTCCTTTGAACATGTCTGTGCACAAAGGAGATGTAAAAATATGAACTCACATTTTAATAAGCAGCTTATGGATTCACGGTTTTTAGAAAGAATACGCTACATAAAATAAAATGGTATTCAAAAGGTTAATAGTTAGAGCACTATTTTATCGTACACTGGCCTTGTATGCAGCTTCAGCTCATTCTTTGTGCAAAACAATTTGTTTTAGTTGCTGTCTCTTTAAGGAGTGCCTCCCTCAAAGCTCATTTTCTTCTGATTGGCCGACATCCAGCAGCCTGAAGAGGGGCAACAATTGGTGCCTGTAAGCTTTGTTTGTAGCTAACTGGAGGGGTGGTAGGGTTAACCTTGAATTCACATCTGTAAAATCAAGCGCCTAGCCGTGCAGTCTGCCTTTCACAAATTTGTGAAAGAGTGGATTGGTGTAAAGGGCTCTGCCACCATTGCAACAAGTCAGTTCATGAAATTTTGTCCCTCTTAGATATTCCACGATCAACTGTAAGTGGTTTTATTGCAAAGTGGAAATGTTTAGGCAGCACATAATCTCAGCTACAAAGGGTCATAGAGCGAGGCTGCCAAATGCTGAGGTGCACAGTGTGTAAACGTCAATGCTGCAGACCTCCAAACCACGTCTGTCATTCACATCAGCACAAAAACTGTGCACTGGGAGCTTCGTTCGATTGATTTCCAAGACTGAACATGTTGGTGGCCCTGCGCTTTGGTGCATGTAGTGTTTTTAAGACCAGCAATGTTCAGAGGAAGGTGGATATGAATATGATTTAAACACGTAGAGTAAGATGCTCAACAATTAGAAAAAAAAAATCACTTAATTGCAAAGGTTTTTGGTTTCAAAGGAAACAAATAGCAGAAAATATTTAAATTCCTTCTTCCACAAATAAATGTTGGGTTATTCTTTGATACTCCAGCACCTAAATGCCAACTAGCTAGCAAACTGTGAGCCAATCAGAGAGCATAATAAAAGCCCAGTTCTTTATGGGCAATTTTATTTTTTCCTTTTTTTAAACACACAACAGGAGCATTAGAATTGTTATTCTCCCCTGCAGCATTTCAAAGACCCTATTTAAACTTTCTTTTTAATCGCACACACACACGCACGCACGTACACACACACACACACAGTTTCGAGTTGTATCCAGGAGACAGTTAGAAATGTGGAGGGTGAGTCAGTGAGAGGCAAAGGATGACTCTGTCAAGGTGGCCTGTCCTCTGAGGAAGAATAATTATCTGCTTTAATTAAGTACATTAAACTGTGTGTGTGTGAGAGTGTGTGTGTGTTAAAGGACGATTACGCTTGACTGGAAGAGAAAGCGTGCACAGAAATATTTGTGTGCATTCTTGTGTGGAGTTTGCATGCGTTAATGCACGAGAGCGTGCATCCATGTGTGATATCTGAATGTGTCTTCTGTGTGCGTGTGTGTGCTTACATGCGGTAATTTGCTGCATTGTCTTTGTGGGCTTCACGATGACAGCGTCACGCAACACAACACAATAAACTTTGCATTGCAATGAGAGGTCATGGGCAGAGAGAATCCCAGTTGAGGTCGGATGCAGAAATTCCCAAAATCTTTGGTGCATTGATGCAGAACCTCACATTAAAAGGTGAAGTGAAATGTTTTGAGGAAACCAAAGATGAATGTTTGCTTCATTGGTGCGTCTGAGTCTTCTATGTGTTCAAAATTTCAATTTCTGATGTCTTCTCTTGTGCATTTATGAGATAAAAACAGAGCATTATATCATCTTTTCCTCATCACCAGCCATGTGCCGTGTTACATTCTCAGAATTTGGCCGAAGTTCAAACAATATGGTAATAATAGTCAGCGTGAGTCACAAGCTCAGGCTTTCAACTGCTCTTCTTACCTTCACCTGCAACAGCTGCAGCACACCCACAGTGTTAAGGTAGGACAACTCACAAGCGCTGGGTGCTGCCCCTCAGCTGGCTTCCAGTAGCTGGACAATCAGAAGAAAGTGGTCTTTAATGAAGGGGACTCTTAACGAGGCAGGAGCTGAAACAGCTTATTGTTAGAGGATAAAGGTGACTACTAGCCTACTTAAAGGCCTACTTGGGGTGTCTGAAGGAGAGACACCACAGTGCTGTGTTCAGACTATACATTCAACAGCACTTGTGCAATTTTTACCATGCTGTGAAATAACACACCTCATGTAAGTAATAAAAGCTATTATATTACGTGGGCTTTTTTTTTTTTGTCTACCTTTAATGTTTTGTTTTTAGGTTTCACTCTTTTAAAATTAGTTTGTAGCATTTATTATGTTGTTTTTTATGTTGCTATGCTGCTAACTGCTGTAATCCTCCTGCTATGGGACTAGCAAAAAATGATAAAAAATATAAGATATCAAAAAGGCGCTTGATGTACAGTGTATAGGGCTTGTTGTTAGAGCTGATAGAACATGGCAACACAGCTTAGATTTGCAAAGCTGCATCTGAACAAACCACAAGTCTTCTGTAACAATGTCTTTTGGACAGATGAGACCAAAGTGGCGATATTTGGTCATAATGTGCAGCACCACGTTTAGAAAAAAAACAATCGCAGCATATCAGCAGAAACACCTCATACCAGCTGCGAGCATGATGGTGGAGGGGTGATGATTTGGGCTTGTTTTGCAGCCACAGGACCTGGGCACATTGTAATCATGAACTCCTCTGTATACCAAAGTATTCTAGGGTAAAATCCGAGGCCATCTGTCTGATAGCTACAGCTTGGCTAAAAAAGCACAGCAGCAAATTCACAACAGAATGGCTCAGTCAAAGTCCAGATCTCAACTCCAAAAAGCTGACTTCAATTGCATGTAAATGTTGCTTTTGGTCTTACAGACATGTACACACAGGAATACAAATGCTAACTTCATGGGTTTAGTTTTTTCAGTTTTATTGATACTTTCTGAACAGAAACACTGAAAAAAATCTGTGAATTCTCACAGGTGATACAGTATCACATAAAAATATGTCAATACCCAATCGGCGTTTGGTACAAATATATAAACTCCTCGTACATTTTCTACTCAGAAAATGTCATATTCTAAACATTGCAGCGGTCACAAAAACATATTGGAGACAAGAAAAGCATTAAAAAAACAGAAACGAACAATAAAAGCATCGCAGCTGATTATTGTTGCTGAAATCACAGAATTAAAAATGCCTGCCTTTTTAAAAACTTATGGTAGAGTTTTTACATTTTTTTTTAATTAAAACAAACACATTTGATTTACATTTTACATAACTAATGCACAGTCTGGGGTCAGCTGGTGAAAATGCAACTGAAGCATATTTTCATCATCTAAAAATAAAATAAAAACTTTGAAAATTTTTATAATCATTCTGGAGGTGTCCAAAAGGAATTTGGTAAGATGCACAAATGAATAAAAACACATTTCACTTATATATATATATATTTTTTTTTAATCAAAATTCTTGATTAATCAGACCATTTGTATTTGCAGCCATACAACATGATGAAAACCAAATTTGCTAATCCGTGCTAGCTAGCCAGCAAGCTAATACTATCTCTTGACATGTCTGCTAAATCCCCATTTTTAAAAAGACCCGAGCTCTCCAAACAATTCAGCTATCATCCTCAACTTCTAAGGCTTTTTCTTTTAAAATCACTGTAGCAGTAGTAGTGTTAGTAGGTTTTATGATATATATATATGTTTAAAGTTCAAGTGTTGGAACTTTTATTGAGAACAATTTGTGCCGCATCCTACCTTTTTCCCTGTGCTGTTTTTAAAATTGTTCAAACATAGCTCTGTAGATAGCCACCATTATGTCAAATAGCCCAACTCCAAATGTTGCTGGGGGGTTTTTTTGGTCATTTTTTAGGTCACAAATTATAGCAGTTCTGTAGTTTTTGTTTAATTTTCCTTTATAAACGCTTCAGTTAGAACATGTCATGTTCTAACTGAAGCATCTTTTTATGCACATCTTTTTATGCATTTCTGCATAAAAAGATGTTTTTTATAGCGATAAAATAGTTATTGAGGGTGGAGTGATTCAGGCGGAGCACTACTGAAAGCCTAGGTGTGAAATGCACGGCCCGCCACTGGAACATGGTATATTACCTTAGAGGGCACCTAGCTAGCAAACTGACTGGTTTCTTCTAATTCTGCTAAACTTCTCCAAAAAATCCTTCTTTTTAATGGATGCCTGGATATTAGAATTGGTGGAAGAAAATGGTTGGATGGATAGACTACAACACCTGGGAAAACAGCCACACTGAGTACTGGAGCTGAAATAATTTGGACCCAGAAATAGCTAATAACAGACTTAACAAACAGATTATTTTACCCAGTCGACTGGATTTTAATGTTGATCTAAAAACTCAAATGCTCAAGTTTTTGTTTGCTTTTAGCTGGACTTGATAACACTGCTGTTTTTATTTTAAAGTTCAAAATCTGTAATGCTTCTTTTTATTTTAAAATGCATTTTACACTTTCTTGCTAAAATATTTGATGGTAATAAACTTGGCTATAAATTTTATACTGTTGGAAAGCCTGTTTATTTCCCCTTAAATGGTGCCAAATTTGTAAGGAAAATGCATTTGTGGGTTGAGCAGCAGAGTTTAATGGAAACAAAAACACCATCCATAACTCAAAATGTTGAGTTAAGTATCTCAAAATCTCGAGTTAATTACTCGATATTTTGAGTTTGCGCTGCCAATCAGGAAGCTCTGTGAAAGAGGTCATTTCCTTGTTACCTGGAAGTAGATATCGCCAATGCATGCACGCTTAAAATCGGGCAGTGACAGTATCCGTGAGTTAGCAGTGTATAGCAAACGTGAACAAATTGTCAGCATCTTCTTAACCTTTGGACGCCTTCTAGAGAAAAACAGCTGCATAAAAGGTAAGGAATCAATCTTTTCATACAAATATGTTGGATAGCTAATGCCTTCAGTCTGCTGCTTCCAGTTAACAAGGAAATGATGTACCACATGGAGCTTCCTGATCGGCAGAACTCACTTGATATTTTGAGTTACGGATGGCGATTTTTTTTTTTTGTGGTAGAAACAAGCTTCCATAGAGTTGAGGATGTGGGCTGCGCCCATACAAACTTGCCAAATCTTCTCTGGCAATGCCAAACAGCTCATTCTGCTACTGACTTTTGTGTGGTGTTGTTTATTGGATTGGATTATTGAAGTCTGAAGAAAGAAGATATACTGGCAATTTAACAATTTATTCATTTAACAAACAGGGGCCTCAGTAGCATATGGAAGAACCACAAACAGCCACAGCAGCCTGGCACCCCCTTCTCATGCTGGTGACCCGCTTGGTCATACACTGCTGTGGGATGGCTTCCCATTTTTCAACCAGCATTTCTCACAAGTCAGCCAGTGTGGTGGTGTTGTTCACTCTGGTACCATCGGCACACCCAAGCTGATCCCACAATTGTTCAGTGGAGTTGAGGTCTGGACTGCATGCAGGGCATTCCATCCTCGCCACACAAATTCTGGAGGTAGTCTCTGATAAATCCCGCTCTGTGGGGGTGAGCACTCTAATCTTGGAGGATAGAGTTCAGACCCAGATTGTGGAGATATGGGATCGCCACTGGTTGCAGAATCTCATCTTGATATCTCTCTGCATTGAGATGATGGTGATGACAAGCCTGACTGTCAACACCGGGAGGTACCAGAAGCTCAAAACAAGAGCCACCAGCAAAATAAGCTGTTTGGCATTGACAGAGAAGACATGGCAAGTTTTTCACAGGCACAACCCACATATTCAACTCTGCTGCTCAACCCACAAATGCATTTGTGGCCCCATTTAAAGGGAAATAAAAAGCTTTCCAACAGTTTAAAATTTATTGCCAAGAAGCGTTGTTACAACAACACAAATTTCCTTAGTTTTTGTGCTAAGTTCAATTTCATGACATGCCCCAGTTACACAGGCCCAGAAACATGTTGGTGACACCTTTGAAGCCACAGGTTTCTAGGGAAAAATGTGCATTGCCCGACTCATTGGCGATTGATTGCTGGCAGTCACTAGGCAAAATCGGTCACAAAGAGGTAAACAGTGCATCACCAAAAACCTCCTTGTGATTGTTTTGGTTGCAAGAAAATCGCAGTGGTTGCGCAAAGTTTGCATGGAAGATGCACAGTTGTCAGCAAAAACTCACGGTTTACTCGCCAAGCGGTAGTGAAACTATGAAAATGTGACACAAACCAGAAATCAAGACTGTTTGTCTTCAAAATATAAGTTGTTCCTTTGGAAATGTGTTGGATGGTTCAATATTTTGTTTCACACTTTTCAGTTTCACTACCGCTCTGCAAGTAGTTGGCAAGTGCTTACAGACCAGTAGGATTCTTCCACTGCAAAGTACAGGCAACAGATGCAATCTGCTAATGACCAATCCAATCTCAAGGGACCAATTGCATCTAGTGACAGACAGCAACTAAATGTTTCAGTTTGTTATGCAAGAGGATTGAATATTAAATGATCCCACTAAGAATAAATCCAAACTAATAATTGATTTTTACACAAGTATAGAAATGACTTGCATTAACTGACGTACTGCAGCTTTACGACATACAATCCCTTGTTGGCATTGGGTAATAGTTTTTGGCAAGCTAATCACTAACAATTTTTATACTATTTCTCAATTTTGATTTGACATTTGCTTGGTCTTTTTTTTTCTTTTATATAAATTAAAATGTCTGTGAACTGCAGTCAAATAATAAAAACCTGCTCATCTCAAATGGAGGGAAAATCTGTGTCTGTATGAAAGTTAAGATCATAAGCATACTCAGTTCTGTATGAAGGTCAGATCAACATTTAAGTAGATTGAAATGTCACAGTACTGCAGTGTCTGAGGAGTGATGTTGTCCTGAGGGTGAAGCAAGTTAATATACAGTAACAAAAAGAACGAGGACAGAAGCCTGAAAATGCCATTTACTGGAGCAAAAGGGAAAGCTGAAAAGAACAGCATGTAATAGTTAAAGCTGTCAAAAGGTGGTCAAAAGAACAAAGTGTGAGGTAGAAAAGAGACGGAGAAGAGCATAGAGTAAGGAAGCAGAAACAACATAAGAGGTAGAGACCGTAAGAAACGGAGAGAAAGATACAACAGGATGGCTAAAAAAACCACAAAGATCCAGATTCAGAAAGTGGCATTACTACTTCTGCTGTTTAATCAACAACCAATCATCGCTGCCATGATGCGGATGCTAGAGTCCAAACGAGCGAGCAGAATGTACACGTCAGACCTGTTGGTCAAAGGCTGAGGAAAGCCTCGAGATTCTTCACACTGCTCTACAACTACACGGTATTCACAATGCTGTGAGCACCACGCTGTCAACAATGTATGCCCAAGAGTCAACAAAACTCCAGAGAGAAATCTCAGAACTGAGTGTCAGTAACTCTAGCAGCCATCAAATCTTCTGTTTTCACACAGCAAAATCTCCATATCCCGTAGGACAGAAAGCCGCACTGCGGAGGGTGTCGAGGCAGTTGACTAGAATAAGTGTGCCAGTGAGGTGTTTCCACCTCTTGGTGATGGGGTTCCTCATCTTATCCAGGCCCAGATGGAGCTCCTGAATCACGTCTCGGTAGCTGTCCCCAACATGGGCAGCCCAGGTCAGCAAGAAGTCATAGGCTGGTTTCCACATAGACTAAAGAATTCAGGGTAGGGGTAAAGGGAAGTGAAAGAACACGTCTTTTTTTTAGGGACAGAAGGCAAAAGATGGGACCAAATTTTCACACATGCAACATTTTGATCAATGGGAATATAAGTACTGTAGGTTAGCCCGTTTTTCTGCCTTGTCCATTCAATATAGTTGGTGGCTACAGGCATGAGACACATGGTTGCAATTGTGTGACCTTAAATCCTTAGCATCTGATACACAACTCAGTCAAATCTAAATGCACTGACATTATACGCATATTTTAAGATGTAACTCACACAGCATACAAATTGTGAATAAATGTCAACAATTCCATGAAAAAATTGTATAAATAAAAAACAAAGGTAAAAGTTTTCTTTGGTGGAAAATTAATTCGTGCATTGCTGGTACATTTGTAGGTAGACGTCAAAGAGAAACTCCTAAATTCAGCAACCTTTTACTGGTAGTACTTTGTCAAAAACACTGCTGTACAGTGTGCTATCCTATTAACTTCATTGCACATTATACAACATTATCAGTTGTACATCAAATATTGAAACTAAAGATCTCTCACCTCATTATCCAGTAGACCGTTCTTGTCTCGATGTGGCGCCTCGTAGGCCTCCATTTGCTGCTTGGAGACTCGGGCCAGTTTCTCGGCCAGCTCCCTCCACCGAGACGCCACCTCCACTGCTGTAGTCAACAACACAAAATCCAGAACCAACCTGGCAACCAGACCTTGGCAGTCCATCTTCAGCAATGCCTGATGGGATAAAGAAACGGTCAGTCAGCATCAGTAAGAAGCTAAGAAAGACGCTTTTGTATGTCGACATGGATGTGACTGGAAGAAAGCATCAATTGACAGTCACTATATATGCAAACATTTATGTGGGCAAAGAATGAAAATGAGAATTTATATCCAGATTTTCTAGTCATGAAAGTGTTGTTTTGGTAATGATGAATTCAAACTCCACAATCACTTAATCACTTCAGCATTGTTTCATTGATTGAAAGAAACTCGAGGCTTGTCAAAAAGCACCAGATCTGCCAAATCAAATATTTAATATTGTTTTCCATTTTCAAGGACACTGTTGGCAGGATACCACTTTCAAGGACCTTGCAAATTGTTACTGGAAAAATACAACCTATGTACAGGTACGGTCCAATACAACCTATGTCTGTGTACAATGGTACATAGACATGGTTCAAGCAAAAACTGTGGTTTAAAATTAGAGGTTACATTTTGGATTTGTTCCACTGAAGATATTATGGACACATCCAACAGGCAGGAGATGATCTCATTTGTCCTGAGTATACCACGGGATCTCCAGGAGCAGTTGGAAAACATCTGGTAAAAGGGCGTCTGGACTACCTTGAAGGCTGCTACAAAAACCCAAGTCCTCATAAGTGACAGAATAGGTTTAAAAAATTTGGATAGAACATGAAACAAACATTTGATAAACCATAGATTGAATATAAATGACATATGTAACCACCACCACAACATGGTCCACTGCTTAAAAGGGAGATGAGGGTGGACGTTTTAAAACCAGAAGCATTGCCTACTCCTGGCTGTTAAGGACATTGGGTTAAGAAACATCCACATTGGCTTTACTTTTCACACCTGGAAAGCATGTCCAACTTTTTTACGCAACCTATCCAAAAATAACATGTCTCCAATTGATTTTAATAGAAACTGTCAAGGTCTATAATGACCTCTATTGTCAAATTTTGTATACGTCCTATTAATTTCCTTTTCCCTTTCCAACACACCATCCCTTTTTTCCCCTTTGAAACAATACATATCTACAGACTAGTTTTCCACAATGTTTCAGAGAGGTATTGATGTAATGCTGCTCCTTTTGCAGGCCGCTGAAAGGTAATGCCATTTAAAGAGAGGTGTTTCTGTAATACTAAGATTTAACCTTCAGGAGGAGTGAATTATTTCAGGACTATTGCATTAGATTAGGGGTGTCAACACTTTTTCAGCTGGCGAGCTACTAGCAAAGCTAGCGTGGTTAAAGGCGCATGCGTAGGGTCGTAACAAAATGGATGGATGATAGTTTATCATCCATCTGCTACTTCGTTTAATGCCGTGCGGTCTACATTTTTCCCCCCACTTCAGTGGGCGTTCCATGCGATCTACCTGCACTCCTCTTGCGATCAACGTATTGGGCACCCTTGCGTTAGACTCTATTCTTTGTTCTTCATTTTAAAAAATATTTTTCGGTCTTCAGCAGCTCAAACAAATTTGTTTGTTGAGGACTACGGGGGTGAATCCATCCATTGTCTCACGAGAAAAGAGGCAAAAGATAAAAGAAGTCGGGAAAATGTAGAGCAAACACGTTTTGTGAGATTTGTGAGCTGAAGAGTGAAAACAAAGGCTGAAAATAGTTACAGGGCTTCCTGTGTAAATATAATCCGTTACCATCCTCTTAGTAATCCTGTCCCCAAGGGCTGCTGCTGTAAATACATTCTCATTCAGATAACCCGGTTAAATGAGGGTTAAAAAGTACTGAGTTTTAATGAAAGCAGCTGACTGGAAAATTCACTCCAGGCAAGATTTTCTTGTTTCTTGAAAAGAGGCACGACAGCCACTAAGATGTTTTCCTTTCTACTTACAAAAAAAAAGGGAGTGTGTGCATGTGTGTCTATTTTGAGATAAAGCTCTGGGCATCAAAGTAAGGCACTGTCCTGTGGTGAAACCTTTCAGGTTCTTTGCAGGGAAGGTTTCTTTTTTCTTTGCAGCCAGACCCAGAAAAAGAACAACCTAGAGGAGACATATGGGGGATATTTAAGGTTTTGTGTCTTCCACTATAACCTAAGTGAACTCTACCAGGGATGTAATACGCACGTTTTTAGTATTTTCACATGACGATATTTCTGTGCAAACTCTAAAATATGCAAAAAAAAAAAGCATTAGGTAATACACAATCAGGGTCTTAAATAATCTCAAAGGTAAGCTACCATAATTAGTTTACATTCAACAAATGC
>VUQK01043937.1:0-18573 GCA_015106715.1 Bujurquina vittata
TTGTGCACTTCTCCTCTGTTTGGCATTGACTGGTACTCAAGATACTAGGTGCATCTAGGCTAACTTCTGTCCACACACACACACACACACACACACACACACACACACACACACACACACACACACACACACACACACACACACAGATGTTCTCTGTGCTTGCAGAAAAAGTGCACAGAATAAGTCAAATTTTAAGATGTTTTACAAATATAGATTTCAATTTTCTCAGGATGATGAGGTATAATTGCTTTTATAAGAGGTATAGTTTATTAATTGCCAGAAAGTTTTACAGAATTTTGCCTGTTGCATGATGGTACTGGCCCCACACCTCATGACCCTGAATGTGAACACGCATCTAGATCAAAAAGACGTGAAATAAGGAAGGTGAGTGATTACCATCTCATTAACAGCAGTTTTTTTTAATTATGGTACGCGGCAAGCCAAGTGTAGAGAAGCCACCCCCGATGCAGTCTGTCCAAGCTTTCTGTTCTCAGCTTTTTCCATGTGAATTTCAGCCTTTTTAGTCAAGCACGTGTTGTAGTGAGGAGTTGTTGTCACGGTTTCAATTTTGCATGCAAACACCCAAGTATTTAAGATAATTAGTGTTTATTGGGTCTGGTTCATGCTCGGGCTATCAGTCATGGCATTTTTGTCCAACCTCTGGGACTCCTTTAGTGCCAGTAATCCTTTCTCTTTTTTTTCCCAGACAGCTGTTCTGGCATTTGCCCCCAGATTAGCACTAATGTCAATAATGATCACACTGTGCACAAAAAACATCAAAGATGGTCCAGCCAACTCTTTAGTACCACTTTGTGTAACATCTCTGAGGATGAGGAAAATCCATAATTTGAAAGAACAATTGAATTTGAGCTTTAAAGCAAGTACATTTTATAGACAGTGTAGAGCAGCGCTGCCTGGTAAGACAGTGTTTTACATACAATGTGTGTCATGCTGCTGAAATGAATCAACTCACTAAAATGCATCTGTTTGTTGTGATCACAAAGCACCATAGCACAGAAACAAATACAAACCAAATTTAGCCACAGAGGAGGGTTATGTTATATGCAATAGACTGCTGCTATCACAATTCAAAATAAGTGATATGAAATGACAATAAAAGTTCTTATATTTGTCTTCATGTTAACTATGACCACGACCTGCACAATTATCAATTTAG
Source organism: Bujurquina vittata (assembly GCA_015106715.1). Taxonomy (NCBI): domain Eukaryota; kingdom Metazoa; phylum Chordata; class Actinopteri; order Cichliformes; family Cichlidae; genus Bujurquina; species Bujurquina vittata. The sequence continues at coordinate 1,178 of VUQK01043937.1, forward strand.
TATCAGTTAACATAGCACAGTTTTTTGTTCCATTAATTTTTTTGTCCAACATAGATACACAAGCCAAACAAAAACTTTTATTAGTATTCCTTTAAAGGTGAAAGAGTGAAAATCAATAAAAGCAACAGGAAAGATGGGAAATACCGGATGCTGCCCTGCTGGGCAGCAAACCACCCCCATGGTTGTTGCTTCTGAAAACAAACCAGTGGTCAGAACCCTGATCAGACAGGGGAACTTGAGAATCTGCCAGTCAATTTCATTCAACTCAGCAATCCTTAAGCGTTCAGTGTTGTTCAATTAAGACTAATGTTGCTATTCAGATGATTATTGACACATCAGTGGCACAGAACAGCCAGCATTTACTGGCTAAGATTAAGTGCGTAAACATGATATTGACTTGGATTTATAAAAAAGTAAAAAAAACTACAGGGGAGTGATGTAGTGGTGGTGGATGTTAATATGAAATACTGTATGGTTAATGATTTGATCCACACTCTTCTTCTAACAGCTGAAACTGGAGCTCTTTACAACAAATGTGCTTCCTCATCATTTGCAACAGTCAATGATTTTACCCCACTGCTTCCTCTTCATTTTGATGTCCCTTTTGAGTAATGTCCAATATGTTTTCCTCCCCAATTATGTTACACACGGGTTCAAATTAAAAAGGCTGAAGAGTGCACATGTTTACCATGCCGTAGGGCCCATGACTATTCCAACCAGTCAATGTCACTACCCAGACTGCACTGTGACATAAACAATAATGGCAGCCTGGCAGCTGGGACAGACTAATTGTTGCACTCGCTGGCAGATAATAGACATCAGTAACTTCATGGGTCACAAACAACTATAACAAAAAAGCATTTCCACAGCTTTTGTCCATTATTTATTTATTTTTTAATGCTGTATCTGTGTTGTCAGATGTTCCCTATTTCATACACTACTCACTCATATATATATATATATATATATATATGAGTGTGTGTGTGTATATATAGCCAATTATTACTGACCTACTGACCTATAGTATGCATTACTGAATCATTCAAGCATAAAAAAGGCATCTAACTCAGACAACTTAGCAATGATCCAATTTTAGTTTGCAGACACTTTGTTTCTAGCAGTGTGTTACACACACAAAAAGAGAATAAGCATGAAACAGTATTTTTCTATTTTCCATAATGTGATTCCCAAAAAGCATTAATTCAGCATATTTTTTTAAATTTGAGAAGCTGGACACATGTAAATGGTAAAGTACAGGTTCTTATATAACACTTTTCTACTTTACTTGAGCACTCAAAGCACTTTACACAACATGCCTCATTCACATAGGAACTTTTTCACCACACCTAAGTGCTTTCTATCTAACATTCACACTGCAAAGAACACATAAGGGAAGGGAGTCAAGAATCCACTATTCTGGGAGGAAACAGGGAAAAAAAGGATGAGGTATCTTATGAAGTGCAGAATCTAAGTTTGAATCTTTGGTTCAAATCACTGTCAACATGTACTGTAAACATGAGGTCAGAAGAGAGGCACAGCAGTGAGGGTCTACAGCAAACTATAAAACTGTGTGTGAGCTCTGTCGTGGTTGAGGACAGCCAATGGTGCTGGGGATATTGTGAAAATTAATGTAATTGTGGATGTAAAAAAGTACTGTCAGATTTTCTCCCATGGTGCACCATGTGACACCATAAGGAAAGTGTCTGAGAACTATTTTTGAATGACAATGGCAATGCCAATTTTATTGATATAGCACATTTAATTATATGTAAATGTAATAAAAAACAGAAGATGAAAACATAGGAAAACATATATATATATATATATATATATATATATATATATGTGTGTGTGTGTGTGTGTGTGTGTGTGTATCAAGTCTTTCACAGTACTGTATTTTAATCTCCTAAGACAATTTCATTTAATAGACCAAAACAATTAAATAAGTAAATAACAAATAACAAATAAATAAGTAAAATAGAAGATATATAAAAGTAAAGTAGAAAGCTTTAAATTAATTGTGGTCAAAAAGGGTTGTTTTTCTTGTTTAAAAACCAACCACACTGACATTTGAGTGAAAATCTCCTTTGCAGCCTTTATTTAAAATCCTTATCATTTATTGACGTGGCAGGAGGTGAACGCGAGAGGCAGTAAATTCTCACATTAATTGGGTCATACCTGGAGTGCAGAGAAGGAATTTGGAGTGAAATCTCATACTCCTGAGAGTGTGTGCTAAGTTCAGATAAGCCGCCACTGCATGGATTCTCCATCTTATCTTGAGCCAGCAATAGGACTATGAGATTGAATAATCTGGGGAAGGTTGTGGAGCAATAGTTCTGGCATCCATAGGCTCTTAAAAGCAATTTGACAATGCTTCCATACTTTAATAAGTGTGCCAAGTCCCCTGTCAGTGGAGGACACCAAAATAAGAGGCTCCAACTTGACATCCTCACTTTCAAGAATATAAAACAACCAATAACTGCAGTGGAATGTTAAAGTCAAAGTCATGTGACGTGCAGCCCCTTTAACCTGTATGCTTGTACTTTGCTGTAAGGTGTTATCATTGCACATAGGATTAATGTATATTGTTTTGAGTACAATACTGTGCAAAAATTAAAACAAATATTCATACCTGAAATTAAATGGTAGGTGATTTCTTTAAAACTGTGTAAAATATGATGATTTTCATAAAACGAATTTGCAAAGTGTTAACAGTTACATTTATTACATTATTTATTTGGCCTATGCAGTGCCAGGCAAAAGTGAGTCCAAACCTTTGACTTCAAAGTAAACTGATTGTATTGCAGATTAAAGGATAAAGTTGTCACACTCTATATAAATAAAAAAAAACAAGTAGAGCTGCTCTGTTATGGAAAATAAATTTGGTCAATACTGAACATGACTATCAATTGCAAACTTGAATTTGCTAAATTCAAAAAAAAAATAATTGTGTATTGTGTATTTCCTTGCAATTCAAATATTAAAGATTTCCTAAATACCTTGGGACACATTATTCAAACTGTTGTATATTGTTTTAGCTTTGTGTGTCTCCCCTGTGCATTATCTTTTAGGCATGTATAAACAATACTTGTAAATGATCTTTTAAACCGTTTCATTTGAAACCTTCAAATTATTCCATCACTTTATGAGCCGTGAGTCTATATGAGCTGTTTAGGGATTCCTGGGTTTACGGGAGAAACAAATTGCAAAAGATGGCAAAGGAATATCGTTATAGATTCATAAACTGTCCTCTTGAAGCCCACTGAAGTGTACCACCTGTCTGCCAAGAGGAGAGAGGAGTCATGAAGGGAAAAAAAAACAGTCATGGTACGTTTTTAGAAATGTAAAGATTAGAGATCGTCAGAGAGTAAGAGGCTATGAAGTGTGAGCGAAGGAGCGGAAATTGAACCTCACTGCCATAGCACCAGTCAATCAGATAAATAACGGTATAATCGAGTTTTGCCCCTCACATGCATAATTCATCTTACATTTAGTTTTATATCACTTTTTTTTTTTCCTCTCAGAGTGACTCTGCTGCTTGGGACAAATTGTCGTGGATTTAAGAACATGACGGGAATTAATTTTCCTTCTGTCAACCATGCTACAGGTTTTAGCCCAGAGGAATATTACAGCGGTCTCATGAAAGCCAGTTGAATTTGTAGGTAGAGATCACACTCCTGCCTCTCTGTGAAAATAGATTGCATCAGATGGCAAAGCTGATTGCTCTTTGCAGGAATCAAGTCCATAATAGCATTATTACAAGGAGAACCTTTTCTCACACGCTAAGAAATAGGTTGCAGTTCAAAAACAATCAAAAACAAAAACACTAATAATATATATTTTTAAATTCCTAAAGAGTGATAAAAGGTAATACTGAACTAAATCCTTTCCGCGCCATTTTCTTATTTACGTATCCAAATCAGAGTTGCAGGGGGCTGGAACCTGTGCGAGCGGACTTTGGACTTTTTATTCATGTTTGTAATTTCAACATACAATTTCAATATAGTACTTCAGTTTCACCCTTTGCATTCTTTACTCTTCTGAAAACAAATGATTATTTTGAAGATGCTGCAACGCTGATGTTTGACACATCACCGCAAGTCAGATACCACTGACATATTGAAGCAGTGGGAGGTGCAGGAGAGTCACCTGGGTGGAGAAAAATAGAGTGTTTTCTTCTGGCTCTGCAGTCCTTGGCAGGTGTAGAGGTAGCTCACTCACAACACCACGGACCACCTGCTACCAAATCTGATTTAGTGCAGGGAAATATTTTCTCCCTGAGACCCTGCCTTCGGTTTAGAAGGCCAGGCCACATGTTGTGAAACGAAGTAGGCCGCCAAACTAAACGGGTTGTCATTTGCCCACACTGCGTAGCTATTGATTTACTGCTCCTTGCTGCTGGTTTCCTGGAGGGGGCTGCAGGATCTAAAAAAAAATACCTGCATGCTCCATCAAAAGAGGTTCCCCGGGCCAGCCCTCCCATGAGCCTCAACAGCCAGCATTTGGCTCCATTGGGGGTAAAATAAGTGACTAGCTAATGCACAAGTGATGACATTAATTGAACATATGTCATCACATGCAGGTTAACAGTGTGGATGCATTGGTTGCTCATTGATTTTGCAAAATTTAAGATTAGTAGTTTTGTTGGTTACCTTTGCACGAATGCTACAGTACAACTTGCATAGTACACTACATCTGTGCAACACTGTCCTTGCAGCATTTATAAATAATTTTTTTTTAAGTATTTCACTTAACTACTCAGAACTCTTGATAATGTATGCATACATTCCACTCTAGCATTTCAATCTTCCTCTTTCATAGGTATTAGGGTTAGTCTACATCTGCCTCCGCTGCCACCTGCAGCTGTTCTCCCATCTCCTGGACCACACTGTCCACCTCAGTCTGCAGCCCTTCACCTCCTCAGCGCTGCTTCTTAGACCCAAATCAGCTGCTCTGAATCTCACTTCTTATTTACTCGGATTAGTTCTCCACACTCAGGACATTCTGCTCAATTCAGCTACAGTTAGCCCGCTGCTCTGCACAACCAGCAATTTTTATCTAACTACAGTCCACTAGCCACTATGGCTAATATAGTTATCAGGTAATTGCTAACAGTTAAACGGCTAATGTTACATTTGTGATAACTTCTGAATACTTACATGTGGTTGAAACCTCTAAAAATCCCTCCTAAAGTGTTGTTCAGTGTTGTGAATGTAAACTATTTCAACTGATAGTGAGGAGAGAGATAGTAATATTAGTGACAGTAGTTCCAACAGAGCCATAGTAATTTAGACTGTAGTGCTCTGATCTGATCTTCCTCTGACATTGTCTCAGCTGAAGATATAATAACACAACAGAAGCAAATAAATTCAGACCAGATCTCTGCAACATCCGAGCGTGGGTCTGATGATAAAGATCACACTGAAAAGACCATTTCAAATGCAACCAGACGGCTCTGCGGGAGCTTCCTAACTCAGAAGCATTTAACTGACATTTCATGATGGCAGAAAAACATAAACACATGCAATTGTTATTTGATCTGTGCACTTCAACAAGAAAATGGTGCACAAAATAAATCTACTGACTGGATATTAATTTAAAATTTCTGAAGCTAAGGCTACACACCATGCCGTGCATTTAATCTAAATGGACATCTTTAAATTAACTCAAACCTGGCAACTTTTTTCTAGTTCTAGTGTGAACTAGTGTTCAAGCCTTCAGCCTCATCGCATAAAACACATTCTCAAGTCATCACATACTGATAGTTGGTCAAGACAGACATGCCTCCCTTTTAATGTACATTTAATGCATCTATCTCCCTTTGGTGTTACTTATTTTTATGTGGGTTGGTCAAATAGAGTCCAATAGATATCCCTGAATTAAAAAAAAAAAGTACTGAACTAACAAGCAAAAGTGGTAATCAGGGAAACGTGTGTGTGTGTGTGCGTGTGTGTGTGTGTGTGTGTGTGTGTGTTTTAAAGAGCACTTTCTTCAACCCTAGTACAGTATCCTGTGCTTCCTTACCAGCAAATTGAGATACTGAAGCACTTCAGTTATTTCAAAACAAGATCATAAGGCAATGTTAATGCAATCTGTGTGTGTGATTAGTGCTGGTGGCCAAGGTGCAGACTGGCTGCGCATTGCATATGATCAACCCATTACATGCTGCCACGGCTGGTTATGGAAATAGACTTATAACAGTACTACCTGATGTCGCTGCCCACTGAGACAGAGCGAGAAATCACATTCATTTACCAGCTTCCAATTAGTGCTGAGCCCGCATCATCATCAATTCACATGCTAATTGTCCCGGGTGGCTAGTATAGTATACCACCATCTGTGCAGGTCCTCTATCTCATGAGCAGGCTGGTATTTTTAGGAATCACAGAAAAAGTGGGAAGGTCTTTTAAGTTGTACATATTTGTACTGTGTGCACTGAGTAGGTTAAAAGTTAAAATTTGCCATTAAAACAACATCTTCAAAGAAATTAAAGAACATAATTATTCAATGCTGTCTCTCTTCCAGTGTGTCTTTTGACCTGTGACCCTTCCCTCACCCCCCAACTGGCATATGGCTCCCACTCCCTGAGCCTGGTCTGCTGGAGGTTTCTTCCTCTTAAAAGGGAGTTTTTCTTGCCAAGTGCTCATAGGGGTTTGTCTGATTGTCCAGGTCTCTGTATTATTGTATGATCTTTACCTTGCAAGACAAAGTGCCTTGAGGCAACCATTGTGGTTTGGTATTATATAAATAAAACTGAATTGAAGAATTCTGAGTATATCATTACAGTAAATAACTGTTTCAAGTGTGGACAGAACATAAGCAGAAATATTTCTTCAGCATAAAATGTCAGTGATAAACATCAAGTTTACTGCCTCTCAAAATCAAAGAGCACCCTTTTCTCTGTAATTGCCATTTTGCGTTCTTGATCAAAAAAAAAAAAAATGAAAAATCACGCTGCAAAAACTCCACCACTGAAAAGGTCAATTTCACAACCAGCTTTATGCGCAATAGACCAAAACATAAAACCACAGACATAAGTTCACTTTCTGTCTGAGAGTTGTTGAGAGAAGAGAGGACCATCAAAATCAGACAATAAGCAATTATGAGAAGATTAGAGCAATTAGCTAAAGGTCCAAAGGTGTTAGTGACTCAGTCATAAATGCTTCAGGAATGTGGCTGCCAAAAACAGGTTTACTGACAGAACTGAATAAAAGAGACTGAGATCTGCAGCCAAGCAACAATTTAAGTATTTTGGCTGTATATGCTGTGTTGGGCTGCAGTGTAACCCCAGCAGCTGCTGTGGTAAACTGCTAACAGAGACTCTATAACTGTTTACCCTCAGGTTTAGCACAGACCTTGAAGTGTTTTCAAAGCTTACATGTAGGGTAGGTAGCTCTGAAACTGGCCCTACAGGTTTAATTGAGGTCACATTGCATACCAGTCTATAAAAAGACAGGCGCTTCACTATGATATTGATGTGAATGGCTGTACACTGTTGAAAGCCTTCTGCTCAGAGCTGCAAAAGGGAATCTCAGGAAACACTTATTTTGTAGTAAAAAAAAAAAATGGACCAAATAAGTGTTTTGTGATTTATTGCAGTCAAACTGGTTTGCTGGCAGTATTTTTTTTATATTTTTTTATGGTACGTTGGTTCTGTATATCAAAGCACATCAGGATTGTTGACTTTCATTTACAATTTACAGTCAAATATGCAAGCAAGTGAGCAGTGTTTTTAACTGAGTTTCATATCCTGTGGAATTAAACACATCTTAAGCATAACTTTGTTAGGCCAGCAATTTAATTTCCCTGTAAACAGTACAGCTACGTATCATCTTACTGACTAACTGAACTTTTTCCCTGGAGCTCTCTGTCTTTTAGAGAACTATTTTTAAACAGTATATTGGCTGAGCTCATGTGTATGTTTCAAGATGTCTGTGGTCAAGTGTGCTTCTGATAACACATTTCGACCTGGAACTGAGTCTGATCACGCATCCCATCCAATCCCTTGGCTGGCTGCAAAGTAAAATGATTCAATACATCCAATAAGCTTTTCTCTTTCTTTTCATTTCTTTCATTTGAAGCTGGTTGTGTACTTCCATCCTGGGTCAGCCAACCCCATTTCAAGTGGCTCTCCTTCAATCTATAGTACGAATTTCCTCTGTGGTTTCTCTTTTCAAAAAGTCACAAACCAAGGCATTAGGGTTTCGCAAAAACACAAAAGAGAATAAATCCTTTACTGTGATAAGACAGTTCATTGTGTCAAAGAGGATTATTTACAATAATGCCATGCCATTGTTAAATCTAGATAGGCACAAAGAATCAACTCTGCAGAGGTTCTAAGAAACGGCTCTGAAATATTATTCAATTATCACTTGATTCATCAGGTTGTACGAGTGCAATGCATTTTTAAATGCATTGTTAAAGCTGGTGGAAATAACTCTCTTCTCTAGCTCATGAGTTTGAACTATGCACATTAGTGAGAAAGGACAGACAATAAAACTGGACATTAAAAATGTCATCCTCCACTCTGGCTCCACTGACGAGCATTAGACCAATAAGCACAAATGTCTGAAGGATAATGCTCGCATTAGGCCCTGATTCATTTGCTGTCTCCATTCATAGCCCTCTGTGAAACAGTAAAGTGAATATTACTATGTGTGCATTATATCCCCCTTCAGTGGGATTCTTTCTACAGGAAGTAAATGCACAGCATAGATCACCAAACAAAAAGCCCATAGGAGAGGCCCAGATTAGCCTTATGATTATCCTCCATTGAAATCATAGCAATTGGTCCTCTATCATGAATGGCACCATTAACTTTGGTACATTTGTGAATCGTTTCCAGGATGTTGGGCTTTTTAAATGTGCTTTTGTGTGCAATGTGTCAATGCAACTGTAATGTAGGCATGTGGCGAGGGCTAGCTTGGATATACTATATTGATTTTCCATCTGGCAAAAGTGTGGGCTGCAGACATGGTCATGTCTGTGATGTTCATCACTGCTCAAAGACAATTATGGAGTGAGAACTTAAGGGTAGCAGAGGGTAATCCTTTTACCGGGCTCCCTCAGGGCTTTCCATTGGGTTTCTTGATTCAGGATATTGACTCCAACAACTCTTGTCTGGCCCCAAAATTACCTATTGATTTACCCTTTTGACAGTTGTTAGTTGGAAACATAATCACAGCAACCTACATTGTCATATGAAGTACATTGCTGTTCAGTACCAGCCCCTTTTGTCAGTGCTGCAAGTACAGTAGTTTTACAACTGCATCGTAAGCATGAAAAGTCAATATGTGGAAGTTACCACTCCGTTTTGTGTACAGATACTGTGTATGAAAAAAAAGCTTTCAAAAGAAAAAAGTTCAGGATATCCTCAACAGCACCTCAGGAACAGAAAGACAGTGGTGGGAGCATTCTAACTAATACAGCAGGATCTGCAGTTCAGGTTAATGCACTAACATCGTCGTAACTACACCCATATCAAGACTCCAGTGCTCATGCATCTAGGCCCAGCCCCGAGAACATCATAATTAACTAGTTATAGCTACAACGAGAATATAGACTTGCAGAAACATTCATATTTTATAGACGGAAGAATTAAGAGTAATTCCACAATTACAATCAAATCTCCTCTGGCATTGGAATGTCACAGCAAACTGATTAAAATTGAGCATCATCAAACCTCTCTGCTTAGCATAAACACCTTTATAATTAACATTAACTCATTCTCATGAATATGGAATATTGCCAGGACTTTAAGGAACCCAATGGCCTCTACATAGAGCAGTTTACTTTCAGCGTATATTTCTGAGAAACATGAAGGGAAAAGAAAAGGTAGAACACATTTAACAATCCTTCTACTTATTATCTGTGCTTGTTAAACTGCCACCTTCATTGCTGAAATTATCCTTTAACAAAAAACCAAGGCAATGTCCATTGCTTAACAAGGTATCTCTAAAATGTAGAGATGCATATAATTCGTGTTGTAGTTTAGCACAGAAATGTGTGAAGTGCTTTGGCAAATAGGAAATTAATTTTCTCTCAATTGAGGAATCTCATTAAAAATGCAAAGTATGAATGTCACTTTGACAGGCATAACATCTGGGATTGCCACTGTATTTTAAACCTGCACATCCTCATTCCAAGTGGAAGAAAGGTCATTCTACCCACTACAGCATTAAAGATTTATATTGTTTTCCCATTTTCTGCACTAAGATGCCTTTCGGCACTTTTTGATATGCACGAATGTATGTTTTCTCTCCCAGCTGGATCTTATGTTTTTATATCCATTACTGCGGGCATTAGTAGACTGTTTGCACTCTGCACTGAAGCTTTGTGGTGTAATAAACTGTTAATTTTTCACTCTGTCTGACAGAATACCATTAAGATCAACTATAAAGGAGGGATTACAAATAAAAGCTAAGCGTTTTTATAATAATCTGCTGCACAACTTTGTTATTAATAATAATTATACCACTGGGAGGCAAAGTCAAGTGCAAATTTACCAGTGTTAATAGTACAATGCACAGCACTGGTGATGTAGGATTTACATGGCATTGCTCATTGTATGAGTAAAGGCTGAAGAGCCTCTAATGTGAGAAATTATCAGTCTGTTCCCTGTAGATTGAATAAACTTTCAGATATCAATTAAAAGGATATTTTGGGTGTGTTGTTATTGTATTTTGTATAAATATTAAGATAACAAGATACCTAGATATCTAAAATATAACCTAAAAGCTGTCATAATGTGTTTCTGTGTGACTCATTTCCCATATGAACTCTGGAAAAAGAACGAGGCTCCTGCCAGCCTGTGAGGTACCGAGTGGAATGAAAAACTAGTTTGGAGATGATATCTGTCCATCTCCAACCATGGAGATTACAGCCATGACAGCTGTTGCAGCAAATGGCTTACAGCTTATAGAAGTACCTGCAAAGAGATGACCACGATAAAATAAATTACCTGTGAGACGGCTGATGGCTTAAGAACACTGGCTCATTTTATTTTTTCCCCCCACTAACAGAACTGTTATCTGATTTGGTTTGGGCTAAATTGATAGAGATTAGTGGTTTTAACGCACACATTTCTTATTTCATACTAAATAAAAGATTATGTGTCTAACAAACAATATTCAAACATCTGACTAATCCTCACACTGAATGTCCCCACGTCTCACACTGGTTTTACATGAAGGGTTTCTTATTTTATAATGTCTATGTGCTCACGGCTGACCCTGTGGCTATAGCAAAAGACAAAAGGCCAAATTCCTGGCTGGGCATCATGATTTCTGATGTAGCCATGTGGTTGCAATAGTGCAGGGAACTTTGCTGCCTTCCTTCCTTTGCACACTCAGGCTGTGGAGCCAAGGTTTAAAAGGAAAAGGCTTATCAGTATCCTCCAGGTCCTACACCTTCACTGGAGTTGGTATCCTCAGGGGTTAAGGGAGGGGGAAAGTGAAGACTTTTGGAAAAACAAGGAAGGAGATGAAGAACTGTGGCAAAAAAAAAAAGAAAGAAAAAAATACTGTATATGTGAAGACAAAAAAAAGACTTAGGGGAAAAAAAGTGTTATAACCAAAACCTATTGTAAATTTACAAGGACCTGTGAAATTGGAAGCCATACAACATTTCATATCAGCTTAACAACAGTGCAGTGGTTATCCAAAGCATATTGGAAATGGACATTTTCAAGATACATTTTTTACATGTTTAATATTGTTTTACAGTTGGTGTAATAAAGGACTCCCCCTTTTTTTTTTACCTACAATAGTTTTGATTGAAATGAAGAAGGGTTTCCCTTCACTTTGACTCTTTAATTGTGGTTGGACGTGAGCGTGAGCGGACGCAGGCCGCTATTCTGTTCACACACTGAAGCACTCATTTTTTCCCTACCAATCTCTTTTCCATTATTTGACAACTGAATGGGTTTACTTTTGGTGTGTAATTTTAATCCTCCGAGAAGGCGTGGCTGCCGCTGACTGCAACGTTTAAACACTAAAAACATTAACAGTTAACATTATCCTGAATTGATAAGTCCATATTTGTCCATGTTTATTTTTATTTACCTTTATTTAATCAGGATATTATTACACTCTATTTTGCAAGAGTGTCCTGGCAAAGGCAGACACCAGTACAACCAATGGTAGTTTCATAGACCAGTAACAAGCACAAATACATGAACACAAAATAAGCAGTTCCCAGATCAGAGCAGAGAGGCTGCTCTTAAGATGCCCTAGTAATTCATCTGTTTTACTAAAGCAAAGTGGCTTCACTGCTTGTTTAACGAATTTCTTATTTATGTGTTTTTCTTAACGTTGTTATCCTGCTTACTCAAAACTATCCTTTTACATTCTGTCTGCCCTTCTATCTATTGCATAGTTCTGACAGTTTGGATTCAGGAGACAGACAATCTCTCCATTTTTTAAATTAGGCTGAAAACTTTCATTTTTGATCAAGCTTATACTTAGTCTAAACAGCAAGCAATTTCAAATATACTTGTTATTGTAAGAGGAAAGTTCTTACAGTTATGCTAGAATGAATTAATGTTGCACGAATACCGTTAACAGCACCTTTTGTTCAGGGGCTTATCAATTCTTCAGGACTGATGACTCAGATACAAGTACCAATTTGATGCCAGTCTTTGGTACAGTATATTATCACAAAATATTTAGCAAGTAATTTCATGCCATGTAGTGTAGGCTTAGGCCCAACACCTTAAAACAACAAACATGTGCAAAATATTTCTGAAGCAGCATGCTTTTTATATGCAATACAATGCAATATATTCCAGGGATAACCAAAATGTGATTTTTCCCAAGGCTGGCCATATGCTTTAACTCAAAACGTATACACTTTTATACAATTTGTATTAAAAAAATGCAACATTTTCCCCATTAGAATCCATCATAAAATTCCTTCAGATGTTCATATGGACTGGCTTCAGCAGTACCACCAGTAGCTGTGTCATTGACATTATTGTTGTCTGTGCATTCATCTCCACCAACCACTCTTTTATTCACCTGGAGTATTTTGGTTTGCTCTCAAAACTGTTAAAATGTCATAATAACAGAAACCATGAGGCTTTGGCTTGCATGTAGTATCAAACAGCTAGTAATATCTTGCTAATGCTAAACCTTGTCAGCACCTCTGACAAGCCCCAGAGGAGGCAGATTAGTTTTGTCATATATATAACCCAGTTTCTCTGTGATCCTGAGACAGTCATTGGAACACTGCTGCTTCACTGTGGAAATAATGAGGAATGGTGTTGACTGATTATTTTTCGCTCATGTGTATTCTAGCATACACACAAGTAAATAAAATCACCATAAACCACCCTTATGGTTGGGTGTTCAATCAATCCAAGTTACTTTAAGAGTTCATTTATTGGCCTTGGTGACAATTCAGTATTTTTGGCAAAAAACAACTACTTGCAATATACAGGTTCTTACTACCAGTTTGATTGTTTAAGATCCCACAATGGATCAAAAGCACTGAACAGTGAAATTACTGGAGAAGTGCCAATGCACAAATGTTCATGTAATCCAAATTGCTGTATATTGCTGTAAACTGAATGAATACTGACACTAATTAAATGGAATAAGCACATAACAGAACAACAAAACCATTTAATTTGTATTCAAAAAGCGCCATCTGCTTTAGAAACACAGGCATGCATTTCTAGACCCATGTTGTTATTTGAGGATGTGTTTTCTTTCTGCTACTTCTACAAATAACTATCCCGCATGAACAAAGTGATGTTACAAATAGCTACAAGGGCTTCTTCCTTGCATCAACATTAAACAGAACAGAAAGAAATCCATCATAGAGGAAGGCACAGGCAGCCAGGCAGGCAGGCACAAAACACTGGGTTTTGAGAAAGGGCTAACTCCCTTTTATTTCCTAAAACCTTGTGTCATACTGCTTGCGTTGTCCATATACACCGCACAACCCTCAGCTAAATGCAACCTGCTCAAACAATACAGGGAAATTGCAGGATAGTGAAAAACAAATCTCTCTGCAAGCAAGCAATATTCCAAGGGATGAAATGTCATTTAAATAGAGCTCAATTTAACACGTACCAAAGTAACACACACAATAATTTTCTATAACGCATTACTGGACTAAATTGAGTGATCGAGCTAAAGTTACAAATCAAACAAATGTTATTACTTGTGTTGCATGCTGTAACACAATAGGAGGGCATTAAAAAAATTAATTAATTTTATAAAACTCGTATTTCTACCAAATCTCTGTCGCATCAGGAACAACATTTTTCTGTGTAGTCTTCTAAGGCTTGTGTCCTCATTAGGTATTCGTTACAGTGTGGGCCTTTAGTCTACAATTTATCAATATTAACAGGTAATTATGCAACTGTGACAATTAATACCAAACCATGTTGCAAAGTAATGCAAAAGTAATGTAATGAGTAGTGTAAGAAATTACTTCCTTTAAAAAGTAAGGAATGATGTATAATACGTTATCTTTTGGGGGGGAGGGGGGTTTGTAACAATCTCAAATTGGCATTTAAAAACAATATTGACAAAAAAGTGCTTTCATTTCTGGTAGACAGTTGCAGTAGATACAAGAAATCCACTTGTCTAGAGAAACTATTAACAGTGTGCCACAAATGAAGCTATTCACCTTTAGAATAGAATAAAATGCTTTTATTGTCATTATACAGGATGTACAATGAGATTTAAAAGGAAAAGTTGTGCCCTAACATTGCAACCAGCACCTTTTAATAGTTTGAAGTCTGCAACGTCCATGCAAACTACTGTATGGGCACCTATACCAATCTGATAGCAAAGCAAATCCACAAGGAGTTTCACCTACTGACAGCCAGCAACCTCCACCAACCATTCAGGGAATATACATATTTACCCTACGATTCTTTCTTAAAACTGGAGGACGCCAGGGGTTTTACAACGGTTTCGAGGCCTGTGTGACTGTGTTATAGTCTACGGAGGCAAACAATGTGGTGTACGAACAGGTGGATCCAAAATACAGGACAAGAAGGCAAGCTGACAGAGTAGACGAAAAAACAGACTCTTATTTACAGCTAGAACAGCTCGACTAAGTAGGAAGAAGGAGGTCTCTTTCTGAACCCACACTGGAAAAAAGACAAACTAGGAATACTGAAGCCTGGGATTTCATGGACACGGACAGGCATGGACACCACCACAATGCCGAGCCTCTGACACAGGACACAGGGAGACGCCACGGAAATCCCATCATTTAACTAAGGAACACTGGGAAGGATAATCACTAAACAAGGGATGATATACAGTAAACTTAAACCAACCAGCATACTGATAATTAAACAAAGGCTTCAGGATCCAACAGACAAACTAGAATTACTAAGAATCAAATAATTAAATAAAAAAAAACTGAATCAGAAAGTCCATAACAGGGGGACAGACCCAGGAACATGACAGACTGAGGTCTCACATAGAGTTGCACGACATGTTAGTCAATTAGCTTATTTAATTTGACTAAAAAAAATACGTATCTGTAAATATTTAGAAATTCAATGTTATTGTTATCAAAAAAGGTCTCAAATTTATTTTACATATGCTGCTTTTGCTGGTCTTACATTATATGAAACTGAAAAATTTTTATTACTCGTCCATTGGTCCAATAAAAAAAATATCTGAAGATCAGATATTAACATTATTTTTTATATTATTGCTTTGTTTAATAGGCCAAAAAATTAATCAGAAAAACAACCTAAAGATGAATAGATTCATAAATAATCAATATAAACAGTCGCTGCAGAATAGTCCTTTCATCCAAGTCTTGCCATTAGTATATTGAAAGTATTACTTATACTGTACATTGACGAGCTATGACCAAAGTAATAAACGATTTAGAAGACCCGCATGTCAACCCTAGGGAAGTGTCAATTATAAAGTGGTGGGCTTGGAATTCCAGAAAGCCCGCCAGCCTTTAGACTGAATCAGAAGTAATATAGGTCACTGTTGGTGCATCCTAATTTAGACGTCTCTGCAGGGGCAGATTACCTAGCGCCACACTTTACCACAATGGCAAGACATATTCCTTCAAGTTAGACCTAAAAATACAAGTGGCTTCATCATGTGGAGGAGGTCAAACCATATGTGTAGTATGCGCTGGAGAGAGAGAAAATGACAACTTTACTGTATAAAAGTAAAACATCTTTTTATTTTCAATGTACATTTTATTTTGAAAGTGTATTATTACCTACGCCAAGGAGGTTATGTTTTTGGTAGTCCTTGTGTGCGTGTGTACAGTACATGCGTGCATGTCATTCTGTCTGTCACTCAAAAAGTTTTGAATGAATTCTGATAAATCTTTGTAAGGGTGTAGAGCGGCATCGAATCCATTTGGCTTACATCCACAAAAATCCTCAACTTAAAAGTTGAAAAGGTCGAAAATTGACAAAAAAAACCCTTATAATTATGATTCTGTCTTACAAGTGCAGTGTGTATTGTCAACATGTAGAAAATACAGTATAAAGATATGAATATCATGTCACATCTGACCCCTGACCTCTCCTTGTCAGTATGAATGGGTTTGTGTGTTTGCCTATCTCTGTCCAGAGGTGGGGCTCTATGAGAGGCTCCAACCCACTGATTGTTCACCTGACAAACATCCCTAATTACCCACCCATTTGCCATTGGCTTGATAAGAGGCTCCACTGTAAGCTGATGTTTTCACGCAGTCAACGCCAGACTGTTGAACTTCTCGCGGTAAACCAGCTCAGATAAACTTATGTTTGTATGCAATCAGCTGATTCCAAACTCACTCGTGTTTCCGTCCTCCAGACCCTCATCTTAGCCCAGAAAAACTGGGGAGAGTGAGGGAAGAGAGCAGATCCCACAAGGATTGCCCACTATTTTGTCACAAAAACTCACCCAAGAGACTTTTAAATAAACTTTCTCTTAAAATTATCCCTGTGCTTTGCGTGTGTGTCCAGGAGAAGCTTAACAGAATGTTCTGGTCAAATATGCACGCAGCAGAGTTACAGGGGGTTGTCATCATCACACAACTGGATTTAATGTAGACCAATTGTACCACATATTTTGTACACTGCGTTCATTGATATCAGACACTCTCTGCAGGCAGATGGACAGCCTACGACTGCCCACCGGCTCCCTTTGCACTACCCATGCTGAAGCATAATTTCAGCTTAAAATTGCCCCAGATGTGTCATCAGTGTCTGTGCGTGTGAGGACTTGTGCGCTAAGTATAAAACAAAAGTGCTTATGAATGTGTATGTAAATAGCTGAATGTGGTTTACATAGTGTAGTCTAAAAAGGCTAAAAAAAAAAAAAAGTCTATATAAATGCATTCCATTTTCTTAAAAACCAAAAAGAGCTATAAATAACACAAAAGGACACAAGATGTGAGAAAAATAAAGA
>VUQK01043937.1:23264-33691 GCA_015106715.1 Bujurquina vittata
GCTGGATGGGGGCAAAAGATGAGTGGCCGGGTTGAAGGTTGGGGTGGGGGGGGGGGGGGACGAAATGGGTGGAGCTGTGGTCTGATACCCACTGAAGCGGGTATCATTATCGGATAAGAGCTCCAGGAGGCCTGGTCAAAATGACCCAATGTGTGTGAGTGGAACGCAATATAGAGTGAAGTAATGGATGAAAAAACATTTAGGTATGAAAGACAGACTACAATTTAAACTGCGTGCCTCACATGCCTGGTTAAACCAGAGCTATTCTGACAAACTATTCATGAAGTCCATGAACCAACTCAGTCCCAACATATTGCTGACAGCAGGTTATTGAATCGTGATGCTGTCTCTTTCTATTTATAGTTTATTGTTGGGTTTTGCGCATTAACAAGAAAGCTTTGAGATGTGCAAGGCATGGAGTGCACTGCAACCCCATGGTCGCCTCTCCCAATATGACACCAGGTAGATTTTAATAGTTTTATGGAAAATAGTGGGATGCCATGCTGGTGAAGGGGATTCTGGGTCATGGAGGGATTTGTTAAGTTATTACAGTGTCTGGAGCAAGGCCCTTATCGGCACCTGCCAAGTCTTTGGCGGACCCAGTGGGATTGCACTGACCCTGGTGGAAGTAATGGATATTAGAAAATCTTCCCACTGTGAGGAGGGGGGAATGGGTGAGAGAGCAGGGAAAAGGCAGTAAGGGAGGAGAAATGGACAGAACCTCAAGGACACAGTGGTACAGTATAGGAGGCTATAAGTGAGCTAAGATCTCCAATTCAAAGCATGAGAAGAGATAGGGAAGCCAGAAAAAGGATGTGCCATTTAAAGTTGTAATGTTGTCCTTCTTTTATTATTGTTGATATCTATACATACTGCCTTTGTACCTGTACCGTTTCATGAATTGTTAATTTTGAGATGATTATCAGCATTGATCATTTAGATGGTTAAAAGGTAAGGATTTTTGTGTGGATCAGAAAACATTCACCAGTTAATGTATTTATTTATTGGCTTGTAATCAGTCAACATTTTCCAAAACCACATTGTGAAGTTCTAAAACTCTACAATGTGGGAACACAAAGGATGCACAAGCTGTTTAAATGTATCTCTCAAGTTAGCCCACAAAGTTTTTTACATATTTAAAAATAGCATTTGCTCCAAACTCCGGATTTAGGAGCATGATGCTGATAGACCTGAACAGAATTTAAAAGATTAACTAAAAACTTTTACATTTTAATTCTTTGACAATAAAGATGATGCAATTACTCTTATCCATTTTTCCCTGGTGTTGTCAAACTATTGAAAGACACAGTAAATATCTTCATGATGTTTCTTTGTCTTTGGTGGATACCAATGCCAGCCTGCACTGATGCACCAGACAAAAGCCACAAGTTTGACGCAACTGTCATTTCGCTGTGTTTTTTTTCCTTTTCTCTTTGGGTGGCAACTGTCATTTTCACTGACTGCAACAAAATTCATATCAAATCAAAAATAGTGATGGTATTATTATGTTATTCAAACCAAAATATACTGTGTAATCATAATAAATTTAAAAATAGGAGTTAAGATTGTCAAATTACAGTGTTACTGATGGAAATGTGGCAACAATCACAGTGAACAAAGGTGTTAAAAGAAAAAAAAAGACAGTAGAGGAGACGCTTCAGTTTGGGAATGGTGGCAATAACAAAAAGACAGGAGGCTCAAGCTGCAGGGAGCTGAGCTGAACATTTTTTTTCCCATTGAGAGTGACCAGGAAGGTCAGAAATGAGAATATCAGAGGGAAACCTCAGGCTGAATGATTTGGAGACAAAGTTAGAGAAGGAAGGCTGAGATGGTTTGGACAGAGATGTGCAGAGAAGGGTCACTGGATATATTGGACAAAGGATGTCGAATATGAAGCTGCCAGGCGGAAGGAAAAAAGGAAGACCGTAGACTAGGAGAAGGAGGACATGCTGAGAGTTAGTACAACAGAAGAGAATTCCAGTCAATTCAATTCAATTTTACTTGTACAACAAACTGTTGCCTCAAAGCGCTTTGTATTGTAGTTAAAGACCATGCAATAATACAGAGAAAACCCAACAGTCAAAACAACCCCTTATGAGCAAGCATATGGCGACAATGGGAAGGGAAAAACTCCCTTTTAAGAGGAAGAAACCTCCAGCAGAAACCAGGAGTTGTCTTCCTGAATGAATGCTCTGAATAGGGTGAGATGGAGGCAGATGATCTGCTGTGGTGACTCCTAACGGGGGAAGCCAAAAGAAGAAGAAGAAAAAGAATAGGCACCTAGACAGCATCTTCTGTACAAGTGAAAGTCCTATCTCACACTTTTTAATAAAGTAGTCCAGATCTTTGCTCTACATACAACTACACAATAACCAAGCTTTGTTCTGTAATCTCACAGACAGACAGACAGAAAGCCGAGCGGACCAACGAATCTGCACTGACGACATTCCTGCTAACGCTATGTGAGAGTCAATGGGGCAAGAAACAACTAAAATGTGAAGGTCTTGCCTGGATTCAAATTTCACTTGAATTGCCATGCACTGAAAGGTCTGCTACATGCTACCTTCATATGAGTGAGTCTCTGCAACCGTCCGACACTGATGAAGACTGAATGTTAGCGGTGACAATGCAACCACGTCTCACATTAACAGGAAGACGCTGCTCAGAGTGGGGCTGGCTTTCTGACAAATGCTTTATTATCTCAGGTTGCCTTTGTCAAGGTTAAAGCCACAAACAATGCAACCCATTTGCTTACAAATGCACTTCAGTCATCCACTGCACTGTATGAATGGCATTGCATAATATATTCCAAAGCAATATGGGTACATCTCTTTTGATTAAGCCTTGCCATCAGACATACCAGACACAAACCAGGCCAAACAAATCAAAGACAAGCGTAAATGTTTCAGTGCTTGTCATATCTCCAGTTGGTTCTCAGAGTAAAATCTTTCCCTTTTACTTTTATGCTAATCTTACAGGCAGACACAAAATGATATCCAGTTGCTGAACTGTCAGGAAGGAGGTAGGATCAAGTGACTCCTTACTGGGATGCAAAAATAAACCGAGGAGAAACAGATTCTTTGGTGTTGTCGAGGCTTTAATGTTGGTCTGTCATTATGCATCCTGCATGGATATGGGCTCAGAAATGACAATGTTTAGACATCAGACCTGGCCCTACTGTGGAGTAAACACCCCAGCACCAGAGCACACTGCAAAAACAGCCATGTTAATCATTCATTGGGCTGGTAGGATATTGACTCAATGTAACAGCTTAGATGGAAAGCGCATTAGGACA
Source organism: Bujurquina vittata (assembly GCA_015106715.1). Lineage (NCBI taxonomy): Eukaryota > Metazoa > Chordata > Actinopteri > Cichliformes > Cichlidae > Bujurquina > Bujurquina vittata. Next base: position 26,560 of record VUQK01043937.1, read on the forward strand.
TGGGCAAAATCCATTGTCTCCATTTCTCACTCTTGTACTCCATGTTCTAGGGGCAAAGGAAGAATTAGAACGGCAGAAAGACACATAGTTTTGCTTTTGAGATTTGAAACCTAGAGGATAGAGGAGGATTTTTCTGGCTGCACTTTTCTTGTAAGGCAAGAAAAGAAAAATTACCGGCAGTAAATAGATGAGTATGATAAGGCCCCCTAAATACATGTCTTATCTCTCGCTCAATTTGAAAGTGCCATGGAAGAAATAGGCCACGTTGTCACTCAGGCTTTTAATTAAAAACAGAGTAAAAGACTGTGTGTATGTGCCCGTGCAGAAGTGCATGCATGCGTGTGCATGTGTGGGTGTGTCTGCGCTTGTGTGCCTGAGTCCTCAAGAGAGAGTAGTTTTAAAAACATTTATTCACACTTAATGTTTATCACCTCCAAATGACCTTGTTCTTGTAACACTAATTTTTTCTCCGACTGCTTCAGCTTGCCCGCTCCAATCTCATTCACTGGGTGACGGAGTGAATGAGACACTGGGAGAGAGAAGGAAAAAGAGGGAGACAGACAGGGAGAGAGGGAGGTGGCGTGACCCCGTGTCTATTAATCAGCAACTCAGCTATGGGCTCACATCACTTGAGAAGATAACGCCGGCTGTTGTCACACAGGTGGAAGTAATGGCTAGGAAGCACCCTTTTCCGATAGCGGCTTGTCCGAATGCTGAGACGTGGACTGACAAAGACACGTACAAGGCCGAGAAACAGAGAGCCGCTGTCAGGCTTTTGACTGATAACAGTTTGAGTGAGAGGAGTGCAAGTGAAGAGGAACATGTCGAACTAGATAGCACAGCGGCCCAAACGTGATTATAGCTCATCATCAGTTAGGGAGCATTCCTCTAAACACTGATTTGTGCCTTCTTCTGTTTATTCCGGGCACAGTGGAAAACAAAAATTAAGTCTAAGGGTTTAGCGAAACTGAACAAAGTATAAGATGCTAATGCCTTGGGCCATTCTCCTTTCTTTCTGCTGAAGATGCATGGCTATAATGATCTATCACAGCGTTTTCTGACTGTCAGATTAAAAGGCCCTAACGTTTTATTGCAGCAGGTCCACATGAAGAAATTATATATTTTCTGACACACAGGTACTGCGGTACTCCATTAGGAAAAAAACCTTTGCCTCTGCTCTTCGCTATAAGCGATAATAGACCAGCCATTTTAAATGTAATTGCATGGCATTGAGGACGAGCCAATTTGGGGCGAGTTTAAACTGTGAAAGTGTAACGAGTCATTTGCAATTTTTTTGTATTTAATTTTTGTATATTGATCAGCTTGACAATTTAAATATAGGCAAATTTCAGTATGTAATATTCAATCCAGATTTTTTTTTAATTATTATTTATTTCAGGACGCACTTGATTTAGATACAGTGTGCGATCTTGTCTCAGCATCCCCAGTTTAATGCTTAATTGTGTAGAATTTCACAACATATGAGGTTTAAGACTTTCTACTGTATATCATACAGTATGCCAGCAGTGAATATTTGCCATACAGCAGTGTAATTAAATTAGCAGTGCAGAATTGCACTGGAGACAGTCTTTTGCGAAAGACTTATGTGGAGCAAGTCAAAAGCAAACCTCACAGAACAGCAGTCTTAATCTGAGGCTTATGCCAAAAAGATAGTTTAGCACATACAATTCAAAGACAAGAACCTGTATTTTACAAAGCTAGAAATGAAGCAAAATAAGATCAATTACAGGAGAGCAATCCAAAATGTTCTGCAATCCACAGGAAATATAACAGCAGAAGTTACAAGCACCTCATGAAGCACCAAAAGCAAATACTTATTTTAGGAAAACAAAGCGGTGATCCGTCGTGTCTCCTTTTGGGAAGAGCCATCATTGTCTCAAACGAATAAACTCAATTTCTGGCTTGTCTGGGAGCTCCACATTTCCACCGATTCTTTTATTTACAACATGTTTTAAGTAAAATATAGATTCTGTTGCAGATTAATGCATTTTGTGCAACTTGTTAAACCGCTGCAAACTGCGTGTTTAAGGTTTTGTTGAGATAGCTTTGACAAAGAAGGCCTTGCTTTTTTGAACTTCCTTAGTAGTTAACCCCGCTGGACACACCAGCATATTTGTCCATAAGTCCGTTTTTAATATTACCCTATACCAGAGACACAAAAAAGCAATAGCTCGACAGAAAAATAATCTACAAAAAACCTGAGTCCCAAATTGATTATTCTATTCTGAATAGCATTACCATTTCCCAGCATAAGCATACACGAGCATAGCACTTGTTTTGCCAGACAGTGGATTGTGTAATGTTATGAATCATACAGAAACACTGCAGCAACAAAAACAAAGCTACCCCACATCAGTCACAGGAAGTGATATTCAACAAATGTTAATAAAGTACCTAAAATGTTTAAAAAAATGTTGTGCACATGCATGGTAAACCACCACAGGTAATTTCACAAACCATCTAGACGGTATGGGCGTGGCCCACTATGCTTATTTTGTGTGTGTGTGTGCTTTACTAGGATCTCCCACACCCTTATTTTAACTTACTTGTACCTGCTAAAATGTGCACTTTCAGGCTGTTCCAGACTAAAGCCTTCCGGTTGGAAAGAAGGACATTTTGATTTAGGTCCAATTATGTTACATTGCACCGTTAGAGAGAGCGCTCCAAAGCTGGCCTTTATCATGGATTTGTGAACCAGGACACGACTGACACTGTAAGAAATTTAAGAAATTTGACTAATGCTGGGACTTACATCATCATACACGTTACTCGACATTGGCTGCCGATCACTTCAACTCCGATTTTTCACACCGGTACCATTGTGCAAAAAATCAAAACAAACCAGATAGACATAGAAATATTTGGGATTTGTGGCAGCAGAAGGCTTCTTTTTATGATATGTCCTCCAGCTGTTAGCGTGACTGTGCCAAGAAGACATAGCCTGATACTTAATTTTGTACCCTGTCCCATGTCACACAGCATGGCTCGTAATAAATTGATTGCTGAAATCTCACAGTCTGTACTTGCCTTTAGGCCAGGAAATATTACATGTAACATTTCCATTTGGACATTGAGTTGTTCGCAGATATAACTCCATCTAACTTCAACTTGCAAATGAGGTCTAATTTGCCAAAATAACTGAAGACACCTGTGTAGATTTGTGGAGCTTTTAAAATTGAAAATGGCCAGAGTCCAAAATTAGAAAACAATCTCAAGTCCAGTCTCACATAAATAAAATCTGAAAAGCCTGATCAGATACCAGCAGGCAGAACACGGCCAGCATAAGAGCATTGTGGTGACGCCATGCTTACAATTGCCTCTGAGAGAAATAGGTCATGTAATAAGAAATGGATTGCGCGAGTCTATGCATTCACTCCATTTTATACTGCAAGTAATATTGGATGCCAGAACAGCCGGTCTAAGACAGAGGACACTGACTGAAAATTAATTACTGACCAACAATATGGGAGAAGTATGGTGTGGAACTACTTAAAATGATGGTGTTTCCAATTTGCTTTGTAAACATTTCCAACACTAGGGGAAGGAGTACTGCAGGCAGTTATGATGCAATAACCAAGAGGTTAAATATGTGCAGATGTTATTGAACTGCAAACAGTTTTTGACTGTGCCTTATTGATTTACATTGTTCTTTTGTGTTTGTCTGTGTATTTGTAGTACATACAAACTTCACGATCGAGGGTGTTATGTTTGGGCACGTATGAATTAAACACAACGTTTTCACATTCATATTCACGTTACACATGCATTTTTACGGTCACCAGAGGCCATTTTCATGCTACATCCAAAGAACCATGATCGGCATAAAAGGCCACAAGTCACAGCAAATAGCAGGTGTGGCTATTTGCAGTGTAAGCTATTTAGGGTTGTGATCTGTAGGCAGATCAACATTGACAAAGCCGTACCACATATAGGATGGGGCTATTCTGTCTTTCCGCGCATTTTCTTTTCTTCTTTTCTTGCAAACACTGGACATTTGATCTTTTCGTAATGCATCTAAACAAATAAAGCAAACCAATTTCACACGTTTGAGGTAAGAATAAGTATTCTCACTCTTTTTATTCCTCGTGATTTTACTTGTTGGTTAATGCTGTGATCTGCCAGCATCCATTTGTTTTCCCTGTTAATCTGCACATCTCTGATGTTTGCATGGCACTGTTTGTCACACTGGATAGTTCTGTTTTTCTCTTCATTCCTCTGTCATTTTCTTGTGATGACAAAGGGCCTTTAAGGCAGCTATTACCTTTCTTCTCCCTCCATTTACCATTTGTTCAGCTGTGCAAGCCCCATTGTTTTAATTTCATGCAAGATGTAGTTTGGTGTTTTGGTTAAATCAAAAGTTTATTCAAAAGTTAAAGCCTTTCAGATTTTTTTTTAGAGCTCATGGCAGCGCACATCTTTTATCAATCAAACATTGCCTAATTTTTGATTTGGATTTGTTTTTGATTTTTTTTTCTTTTTTTTTTTGTGCAAGTACCTAAATGAGGCAAGGATTCGGAGATTAAACGAATCAGACTCCTTGATGTTTTGCAACATTTTGTTCGTGGACAGAAGACAAAATTCAAATTTGCATGCTTACTGAAACCGCCCACTCTGTATATCAAGCCACCGGGTGATCAAAAGTCGAGTTAATAGGGATCCAGCGCAAGGGGGAGTTTAATTACTAACCTAAAATACTTTTAAATTATGTTTGGGCTGATGCTGTTGCTCGAAGCGAGTGTCTGGCAGTGAGGAGAGGTTGGTTTTCAAGAATTTCTGAGTCAAAGCAGCTGCCTTATTTGTGTTGTGGGATTTAGAAAGCAACTGGAGCAGAGATCAATAAGGTGTAATAGGTCTGGGAATGAAATGATGCCAAAGTGTCCCATGTCAATGAATCTGCTTATCTCTGTCTGCCAAACTCCAGTCTACTAGCCCATGCTTACTCACCTGTAGATTACCGATAGTGAACTGGAGAGCTTGTGGAAGCACTGAATAAGGCCTGAGTTTAACTCTGTGCCCTTGACTTATCTGTAGAGCCAGGGGTATTTTTCCTTTATAAGCAGCTGCAGTGAGAGGTTATGTTAAAGACTTCAGGGAATTATTTTTTGACTTCATTACATTGCCTAGAGCAGAGGACACATAGTATCGTGTGGGAAAGTGTCAAGGGTAGATGTACAAGAACTAATCCTGATCTAAGGATTATAAACTTGCACATAGCAAATATCCTGTTATTTGTCCAATGTCGTGACTCTTAAGTTCACATGTACAGAGCTTTCAGAATAGAAACATGGTAACAACTTATATATATATATAAGTATTGCACAAATACTAGACTGTGTCACATGTATCTATATATTATATTCAGCATTATACAGCTTTTTCAAACTTAATTTAATTACAAGACGAAAACGACCTAGTCTTATTGTAGCACACTCCTCTCTCCTCCTTTCTTACGCACCTGCATCACATGCATGTTTTGCATTTGTGTCTTTGAGGTTGCAGCAGTGTAAACAGCAGGCAAACCCCTCTCCTGGCATAGTCCGATAAGGCATGTGAACATGCACCCTGCTATTCTCTTATCTCGCTGACATGCTCAAAACGCCCCCATGCCAGCGCTGAGCGTGACATGAGCAGCCCGGCATTATTAGCGTGATAGGAATAGGTCCTTTTATTCAAGGACGTGACGAACATAGAAAATGCTGCAAAACCCCAGCTACTGTCGTCATCACTCTAAATGACTTTTGCCTTCTTGCAGGAAAGCTGTGTGCTCAGGTCGGTCTCGGTGGAAACGTGAAGCCACTGGTGAGTAGCAAGTCAAATTGAGGCGTGAGTGACAGGTCAACACCTGTCAACTGCATGGCAGAAGCAGGTGCTGATCTCCCGGCCCCGTCTCATTTGAAAAATCGGTGCTGATGGGAAGTGTTAAAACTTCACCGACTGGTTTGTCCAGATACAGCAAAATATGCCCAAAAAAGCATCAAAATTTATTTATTTATTCAGTATCGGTTATTGTCCTGTAACATATGTGGCTGAACATCAAAAAATAAATAAATAAATGAATAAACAACTTGTTTGTCTCTTGTTGTTTTCTGCACAGCTTTGCCATAATATGGTTTCATACCTGAGATTAGATATTGCCAAACTATTCTGACACATATCCATGCCTTATACTACTTTACTATGTAATCACCTTGATGGGGGGTTTTCTATTGAGACACCACCTCCTGGAAGTGATCTTAAACGGCCTACACTTGTCATTGGCCAGATTATTGACAAATAAAAGGTCTATTAAAGGATACGAGAAAGACAAACTACGGGGTGTGTTATATTCAACAGCTTGGCTTTGGAGCTTAGCCTTTTATTGTCATTCATTGCTCTCTAGGAAGTTTTTTAGCAGATGAGTCAGACAAAGAAATGTGTGGGCTATAACCCAAGTATTGACCTGGTAAGTGCCAAAATCTGGGAAGTCCTCTTGGCTATAAGTGTGTATGTTTCTGTCCAACACAAACAGTCTAGTCTACAGTTTATCAGTCAGGTAAACTAGTTACACAGTAAGTAAACTAGTTACACAGTATTACGAATGCAAAAATATAAATTTTGAATAGTATACTTTATATTCTAGTCGTACTTGAAGCGTTAACATGGGATCAATATGCTGAAAATATCACGGCATTTATATTTCAACAAGAGATTGAGGGGTTTATTGCAAGTACGGGGAATTTCACAAGCTAGGAAAGATAAGAGGATTTTTAAAAAGGATTGCAGTAACATAAGATGAGAAATGAATAACACATTCACTGTATCATATTTCAATTTTTTTGCTGTTAAAAAAAAAGCTTAGAGGTTTGTGTCTATAGACACATATGTATGCATGTGTATAACAAATGATATAGTCAGCAGTATAGAACACATACAAATAACTGTTCTGATCAACAGCAGAAAAGCCCAAATTAATCCATCTAGTTTGCTCAGATTCAAGTATAAAATACACAAGAAAAGTATTGAGATAGAGTACAGTGGGGGAAATAATTATATGATCCCCTCTGACTTTGTAAGAAATGAACAGGAGAGAATGAAGAGAGAGAGGATGTCAACCAAAACTCCACATAAAAAC
>VUQK01043937.1:38826-59898 GCA_015106715.1 Bujurquina vittata
CCAACACCCTTCTCTGTACACCCACACAGACACAGTCCTCTCTCACACACACAAACACACACATGCCCAGGATGCTTCACAAATCAGGATTACAACTGATTTATTTTTACTGATTTATTATTTTCATGGTACCTTTGTTCACCAGTTCTCTAAACTACTTTGCATCTTTGTGTGTGTGTGTGTGTGTGTGTGTGTGTGTGTGTGTGTGTGTGTCTGTGTGTGTGTGTGTCTTATATTTACAGATGGCGACATCCCCTCCTGACAATTTGACTTTGAACTTCAAAATGGAGCTATTTATCCAAAAATCTCTCACGAATCTGAAGCACTTTTTAAAAAGATTAGGTAAAACTAAAATAAATATGAATGTGAAGGGTAGAGCTTTTTGATGTTTCTTTTGGAAACTTGCGACATTAAAGGCAAGTGTTGACAGTGCAAGGCTGTGATGTCCTGCTGTGCTCAGCCCAAGAAAACACCCTCCAACAAAGCACATGCTCCCCCAGCACCACCAGCCACCCTCCTCCAGCCAGTACTCGCTGCCAAGTTACCCATCATTTCCCCTTGTGTGCCAGTTTTGAACGTCAACTGCATAAGTGAGTCCCCAAGTCACATGAAATCACAAATGGTAGCCGTCACATCATATATTTATCTGGAAAAATGACTCTGACAGAGTTTTGCTGGGTCTTGCTAATCAAGCATGCTTTTTGTCAATGTTCTTTTGAGAGCCATCAAATTCTGACTTTTAATGTCAGATTGCCAGTGATTTATTAGCAGATAGTCTTCTGATCTATACCACATCAGTGACTTACTGCTAAATTATACAATATTTTTTTATCCTTTAAAACATCAGGTTTTCAAATTGCTTGTAGTTTATAGGTCAAATTTGGTCATATCTATAACAGTATGACAAAGTCAGCTTCATGAGTTCCCAGTCAGTGTAGATAAGCATGTAATGGAAATAGGAAAGCAAGTTCCCTTATAAGATGGTCATGTCGGTCCAACTAGTGAGATGTATACTATAAAGGTGAGGTGAATACTATAAATATGGTGCATCTAAAACAAACAGTTTTTAACATCGACTTGGACACGAAGCAGAGAAAGAAAAACACGAATTTCTCTGAAATCTGTGCTCTCACGTGCATGCATTTCTCCTGAAGCTGCAATAGTTCCACAGAGCAATTGTCACCCTGCATGAAACCTGTGACTTTTGAACTGCAGGCCATAACAAATGTCAAAATTACACTGCATAAACATAAAGGTCTCAAAAACCAAAAAAAAACAATAACTTAGAAAAAAGGGAAGAACAATGTGTCCTTTACAAGAGCATCCAACCACCAATCTCTGTTAAAAACAGCTTAAAATGCTCCAGCATATTTTCTTTTTTCACTGTGTGGCTCACTATGAGTCACCATGTGACCTGTCAGAGGTTTTTAAAGTGAGTTGAACTGTAAGCTGTCCAGGAGAGGAGCACTTACAGTACATGCATGTGTTAGTTCATTAAAGCTGGTAATGTTAGATGTTAGATTCAACTCATTGTCACTGTGCACACGAGGCACACAATGAAATGATCGTTCCAGATCACTCATCCAGAGGCGAGCATCTGCGGTCATGCAGCCAGAGACCGGCACCACTGTAATGCAGCATACATGTACAAATTGTCATGGTCCGGGGTCCTGTGGACCCCGTGTTTTTGTATTCTGGGCTTTTGTCTTGTTTTGGGGTTTTGATTGTGGGTTTTGGTGCTGCTTAGTTTTCTGGTTCCTTATGTTTTCCGTGTCAAGTCTGTGTCTCTGTTCCTTGTTTTGCCTTCCTGTTTTATTTTGATAGTCACCTGGTCCCTGTCCGTTGTATTCAGTTTTGCTTCCCATGGTCTCGTCTGTTATGCGTTTCACCTGTGTTCCCAGTTGTTTCCACTCCCCTCGTTAGCCCTCTTGTTATTTAAGTCCTGTGCTTTCTGTGCCTCTTGTTGCGTCGTCCGTCTACCCTCTGTCGTCATTCTTTTCCCTCCTGCTGTGTGTTCCTGTTCCCGTCCCCCGCGTTTGTTTGGTTCCCGTGTTCCTGCAATAAATGTTGGTGTATATATCCACATCCGTCTCTGGTGTCCCATCGTGAGGTCCTCTTTCCACCTGCCACACAGCCGTTGCATGACACAAATGTTACACCCAAAAAACATATACTCGGATTGCAATAAGGGAATAGAAGAAGAAATTAGACAATCCAAAGCAGACCTAGTGATGCTGAGCTCAGACCATAGTCGCAGTTTTCTTATAACTTGTAATCATTTATTCTTTTTGTCACTACAGGTAGTTTTTACAGTCTGACACTGTCTATGCTTAAAACTGAAAGAATTTGACACTGATCACACACACTCGACTAACAGTACTGTATTATGGAAGAGACATACAATGCACAATACACAAACATGTATTCAGACTCTTGAGCACTTTCCCACAGTCCTACGGTCTTAGTCAAAGTATCCTGCTGGGAAGCTTTTGCTTATAATTGCTGGAAAATACAACAGAGGCTCCTGAAAAATTATCTGGAAAGACACTGACTGCACTGTACCACAGAACAACCCCTGAATATACATGCGAACACATATACACATGAATAAAGCATGCCAAAAGGCGCTCCTTGCTCTTAGAGTGAAAGACCACCCTCTCCCTTAAAAGCACCCAGGAAGCTAATTGTCAATGGTACATTTTTGTATGTAAGAGAGCACTTCCCCAAGTAGTGCCTATTACTCCCTGCATGAATTGACAGGGCTAATGAGGAAATTAAGGTTTTATTAATTCACCCAGAGGACAAGATGAGGGAGAAGCAGGGGAGGAGAGGAGAGGCGAGGACTCCTTCTTTGATTTAAAGGTTAATTTGGAGACGAGGATAGCGGGAGCACAGAGAGTGGTCCTGACAATATTTTGATGCTCCTGGATGTGAGCCAGCTGTCCCGCTATGGGTGTAGCTCTGGCGAAAAAAGGAGTGAGAGACAGACGAAAGGGAGATGAAGTGGCAGCCAAGTATGGGTCAAGCCTGGGAATCACGCAGAGGCAATTAGGAGTGTTAGCTTCATCTCTAATGCCAGTGGCTGCATCGGGCCATATAGCACTGGTGAAAGCTTCTAGCACTACACACGCTGGGTTAAGGGGCATTTGCAACTCAACACTTGACTTTGACAAGGTCAGGCTTGAGGAGCAGCAGGCAGACTGGCATGCCGCTGACGACCTTGTTGTGACCTTGCCACGCTCAGCACTGTCTACCTCACAGGTAACGATAAGGATCGCACTCCAAAATTCTCCATATTTCTGCACTCTTATCAGCTCTTGAGATTAAACTGTGAGTTCATGTTATTTACTTTACAGAGGTGACTGTGAGCTCAGTATTGATGGTGCCCTTGTGTGCATTAGCATACACTATTTCACAGTATTTAATGACTGTAAGAGATACTGGAATAAATAAAAAGTTGTTTGTTTACCTGCAGTAGTGGCAGAATCCCCTTGTTTAAGTTTATTAAATGTGCTTTAACTGATGGAAATTCTCCTTGACATTTAACAAGCAAGATGGCATTGTGTAGCGTACACAGAGGAACATCTGTGTGGGAGTCGACAGGAAATCCAGAAAATAAAAAACGCAGTAAAGTTTGCTTGTAGAATTTTTAATTTTTTCCTCTCTGGATGACAAAATTGCACAGCGACGAATTTGTGCTGGTTTAGTAGAAATTGTCTTTGAATTAGTAATTTCATTCAGATGTTGATTAGTGAGAAAAATATTTTCCTTGCCACACAGTTAAAACAATCATTCACATTATCAGTAGCGTTGATTCCTTTGTTTTTGATGAGAAGAATTAAGGCTCCTGTGTGGGTTTACCTACAAAGAATGATCCTTTGCATTCATTTTGCCGCAGATCGGAGTTTGGAATCTAGATTTACTAACTGCATTCAAAAGTTGCTACAGTAACTTTTTTCACTAACAGAAAAACAGCTGCAAGCAGTTAGTTTTAAGGAGCAAAAGCTAATTTGCTTTAACATCTAGTGTTATACAAACATCTAATGCAAACACTACAGATGCTTTGGCCACTTGGAGGCGGCAGAGCACATAATTAATGGGTTGGCACACGGTGGCAAACAGCTGTTTACTTAGAGACCTGGAGCAACATCAGCACTTACTTGGCATCATGTTTTTGGCCACCTAGGGAATTTCAGTGCTCTTCTTCAAGCTCTGGTTTTGGTCTCCACCAGCTGCTGCTAGGAAATATACTGGAAACAGTTTTCCAACATTCGTGTCATATGCTGTATCTATAAAGGGCGTCTTGCCATGAACATCTGTTTCCTTCTCATTTTTCTGATGGCGCTAGCCAGCTGGTACCTGTCCTGCCTGTCTGCTGTAGAGCACCACAGTGATGAGAGCGAGGTGCTCGAACAACAAAAAGTGCAAGCAATTAAACAGATAAATAGATAATATAAAATTTAAATTGTGATGATGAACACTTTGAAGATGATTTTGACAATATCCCAGCAACTAAAATGGCTCCAAATAAAATCAATATCAGTTTTATATACTTGTGTTTTTTTTATTCCTTAACTATGCAAAACCCCACAGCGAGAAAAAGAGATGATGCTCATAATGCATGTTCTTACACCTTGTTAAAAAGCAAACGCTCATATTTATGCAACTTGTTAAATAATTCAAATGTTAAACCCTCAATCCGAGCTTTGTGGGTTCTTTTAATTGGGCCTTGTAAGAACTCCTCCATTATAGAACAGTTGAAACAAGCCAGGGGTGATGCTGCATGATTTATGGAACACCTTCATCTAGATAGGGGCATCAACAGGCTTACATTTGTCTTTATTCTCTGCTGGAACTGAAGCATATGTGAATACTAACATGTGTCATAAATACAATTTTAGTAACAGGGATTTGATGTTTTTTGAGGGCCATTTATTATTCTAGGTTAGATGCATTCAAAAAGGGAATATTAGAATTACATTACATTTGTGTAAAGCAAAAAGAAACATGGAAAAGAATTTGCATTGGGGTTTGTTGTTACCACTTTGTATAAAATGTACCGTGCTCTTAAAGAGTGCTCTTAACCTTGCTTGGTTGTTAAGTTGTACATTTATGTCCTAGCTCCAATAGAGCAGTCAGAACAAGCTCCAAGGCATGATGAACCTACCAAAATCAGGCTCAGACCATTACATTTTGCTTGCATAATGCACTATATAATATTTAAAGCCAAATGAATGGTTTTAAAATAAAATATTTATATTTAAATGGTTCTCATCCAAATCCTCTCTTTGCCGGTTGAAAACCTGATAGGGGTTGCACACGCAAAAAAAAAAAGAAGAAGAAAAAAGCATCTCATGAATAACAGACAAGTGTATGGACCATGGAATATGTGGTGCTCTGATCTAATTATTTGACTTCTCTACCTCTGCCAAGACTGTGGCAATCACCATTGGAGCAGAGCTTGTGGAATTACTCAGATGGTGCATCAAGTCAAATGAGATATTCATGCTTACTGCTTAGCTTGTGTTTGTTGCATTCTGTAGTGGTGTTGTCCACTTTAATGTAATAGCAATTCGGCTTATTGGGTCAGCTTGTCCTACTTCCACTGCTACTTCAAATAGGCACATAATATTCACTTCGATGAAATTCTTATTTATGTACATGTTAAATTGAAATCGGTATCCAGTTTGAAAACCAAAAAACAAATTGCCCTTGTGAAAATCATTTATCCTTCAATATGGACACCTCATGGTCATGTCATGTTTTTTTTTAAAGATGGATGATGATTTGCTGTTTTCCATCTACAGTACTGTGCAAAAGTCTTGAGCCACTCCTCATTATGTTTTGCTAGGAAAATGGGAAACACGTGCAGTTTTTTATTAAAATATGCAAACAAGCATGGAAATACAGAGTTTATTGATTTCTAATGAGCTTTTTGAAGGACAGTCAAAGCTCTTCTTTGGCTATTGGCTGCTTTTTGTTCCTGCCTCTGTCAAGATAAACCCAAACTGCTTCAATAATGTTGAGGTCTCGGGTCTGAGGAGTGTGTTTAAATCGCTGTCGTGCTGAAAAATGAAGCCGCCGCCAATCAAATGCTTTCCAGCTGGTATAGGATGGAGGATGAAAATCTGACAAAACTTTTTTGAGCACATAATCCCGTCAGTTGTGACAAGATCCCCAACACCACTAGCTGAAATACAGCCCCAAACCATGACACTGCCCCTGCCATGTTTTAAAGATAGCTCATTGTTGAACCTTTCTTCTGACCTCCTCTATACATACTAACAAGTATTTGAAACAGAAATTTCACATTTGGGTTAAGCACCTTGTTGCTGCTGATTTGTGTGTGTGTATATTTGTGTAATTTGGCGTGCCTTAGCCTATTCTCCCTGGTTCTCCCTGTTTCCCTTCCTTAAGATTAGCTTCTTGACAGCCATGCTTCCAGTTCCAGTTCTGATGAGACTTCAGTGATCAATAGAGTGATCAACTGAAAGGCACTGTGTCAGGTCTTTGCAGGATTTTTCCTATTTGTAAGGACTGATTATTTGTTTTTGCAGTGGGCGAGTAACAAAATGCCTACAATCTAAAATTGGATAGTTGCAAGGTCGTCTGTTATGTGCAGACACAACACTGGTTTATCCCTTGACTTAGGTGCCTTTTTTATTGAAGAATTCAAGGAGCCATATTGAGTGTCTTAACAAAGAAAAAAAGGAAATAAACTCCTGCTCAGGTACGAGGACTGGACTGAAAATTTACAAAAACACCAGTGACTGAAGAAAACCTTGAAAGACCTTCAGAAAGCCTGGTGATCTACGGCTCACGACTAAAATACAAGAAAACCAGGCTAAAGAAATGAGGGGTGAGGCAAAACCTTTGCACATCTGCCAGATTTTTAATGATCAGTCCTGCAGCCAGCACGCCTTGAGTTATGCTGGTGGTTCGGCTGAGTTCCTGTAACACAGAAACAGTTGGGATGTACTCTATTGATGGTCAAGAAAAGTACGCGTATAAGAATGAGCCATCCACATCTGCATTCATGTTTGTTCATCATTCAGATGGACGACAAAGCTAAAAAGCAACATCTTAGTATCAATGTAAAGTGTTTATGTATCACAATCCACCGGAACAGTGCTATTTCCTGTTAGCATCATCCCTACAACTCCCTGGAACACAACCAGAGGAAAAGTTATTCATGCATTTTCCTTTCTTTTCTCTTTGTATGAACAGAGCTACAGGAACATCTACTCAGTAGTCTGTTGTTTTCTCTGCTTCCTTGTTTATAGTCTCTACAGAAAGTTTCAAGCCTCCCACTGTGACACGTACCAGTGCTCTCTCTGTACTGAGAGGACCACAGAATCCAGCAAAGGTATTCTGCACTGAAAGGCATTCCAGCAGAGAGACTCACCTTCAATATTGCTCAGTTATCAGTTATAGAACACTTTTCTGCTACTAGTTCATTGTAGGTCTCTGCTCCAGGCAGCTTCACTATTATGAGACGATGTGAATATGGTTCTTACATAGATGGCATACCAAATGTAAATGTTAAAGTATTATGCTGGGAATTTTACATCTCTGTCCCATTTATATATGATTTTACAAGCCTGCTTGAGGCTGCTCAGTGAGACTTTGACATTTGTTCTTATGCCATGGTGTCATCCGGTCCCCTTTGACTTCTAGTCGTTGCTTTTAAGAGCGCTCTCTGTTCTGTTGCACTCCTCTAACATTATCTGAATCACAAAGATGTTACATAGACTCTTTAGCTTTGCTTGACACAGCCCCAACTGACATTACTGGAGATGATTCGGCAGGCTTTATTGCATACACAATAGCACTCCACCAGATCTGTGAGTTTTCACTTCTAAACTTGATGAGCTTGATTGATATGTCAATTTTAAGGGACCTCCCTGACAATATAGCTATTGAAGGCAATTTGGTGCATAGCCTCCTTTTAGCTCTACTGGGAACACTGTTGCCCAAACAATATGCTATGAGCACATTAACAGATCAGACCATCTCCCAACATAGAGCTTTATTTGATAGATGCATCCCAGTAGTGCCACTGTGTCCACGTACCCTCTTCTTGGGGAAAACATAATAAAAAAGAATCAAATTTAATCTCAAACTGATAGAATTACCAACCAGGGAATTCTGTTAGCAGCACCTTGCATTCATAAATGCTCAGAATACATAAGATGTGAACTGCCATTAGAGCTTTTTGTTTTTACTGCAAAAGGAAATAAATGATACCATAAAATGTGCTTTATTTGTTTCTATAACAGGAAATGCTTCATTAACAGTTTTCTTTTTTGTGTGCGATGTGAATTTTAACTTGAACTGCTATAAATCACACAGTGTCAGTAAGGAAGGTGTGTTTTCCATTACACTGTATTGTAACGTTGATAGACCCTCATGTTATACAGCATGTTGTTTTAGAATTAAATATAATGTGTTCTCATAATACGGTCACCTCGAGGAAATCCCATACATCTTTCTTGATTTATGTCTGCTAAGACTTGGATTTTCTGTATTTACACACTGGTCCTGTTGTTTCCTGTTGTTCTGCTATGGTTGAACACTGCCATCTAAGGATTGTCTGTAATCCGATTGCACTCTGCTACAGGCAGGCACAGCTGATAGTACTTTTCTCAGTGTTTCGCTGTGCTTTAAAACAGTACATCAGTCAGAAGCAATTAGAATTCTTTAAGACTCAGTGAGGTATATGGATGTGAGTAAAAGTAGGGACTTAATTTTGGGAAACTGAAATGAATGAAGGAACTGTTGTGACAAGAAAAAAGAGAGACGACTCTTTTCAAATGATCTTGGATTTCTGTGTAGCACGCAATGCAACTAACTGACTGCTCCAGTTTGTTTTCAGTATCTCTCTTTCGACGTGCCCACAGAAAGGCTTGCCATGAATGGAGCTGTTCAGTATTCATTTAAGCATACCCATTTGCAGCGTCCTATAATCCAAATCACTGAGTCCAGCCATGTAACATATGGAGAAAATCACAGCAGAAATGGCAAAGAGGATCTTGATGTTAGCCAGTGCGCAGCTTAATTATGACAGTTTGGTGGATATGATAACACTTTGTCCTGCTGCCATTGTTGTTATGGCTGAAAAAAAGGGAGCAAATCCATGTGCCAGGATGTGCACAGAAACCCGCAGACATCTAGCCTTCCCGTCTCTATCCAACCATCCTCTCAGGGTAGTGATTGGCGGAAGGTTTACCAAGACAATCACACCCAAAATCCACCTCTTTTTCTTTCAACCTCAAAGGGTCTTGAGTATGTCCAGACAAGCCTGAGTGCTGGTTGTTAGAAAAGGTATTTGCATTCTCAGCCAGCAATTGCTTGTGCTTTGTGAGTTTTTGCACTGAGCTCTTAGCTAGGAATGTCAGACTTTGTAAGCTGTTGCAGAGATTTCTGGAAACTGTGCTTACATTTTCCCTTTTTCACAGAACCGAGTCCATGTGATTTCCAGATTTAGCGAACATGAAACGAACTAAGCTAATGTTCAAGCTGAAATTGGATATTAAACATGACGGGAAAATGCACCAGAAGGCTCTATTATCAGCAAAGTCCAAAACCAAATTACACAAAGTCTCAATTAAAGTCTGGACCCAAAAGAGTGTAATTGCATCCATAAACACACAAGCTTGGAAAAAACACTGCCTTACAGGCATCCAAAATACTTGTGCATGATGAAATATTTCTATCAAAGCCAATGAGGGAGAAATAACTCATTTGTTTTCCTGTCTGTGGTTCAAACCATATGGCAGAATAACATATTCTTGAAAATAATGTCAAGTGCCAGATAATCCCCGATTAAAGATCAGGTCTAAGTGTCAGTGAGTTATTTGCTTGTACTGTGGTAGTGGGATAATGAGGAGAAAAGCCACTCCACCTGAGGTGCTGCTGCCATAATCTTCACAGTAAACACTTATCATACATTTGCCATTGATTATGATGTGCCTCTCATCAATCATCAGTGGCTCGTCTGAGCAGATTAATAATTATGACATCTGCACTCAGTCAAGAGCTCTGATTAGAGGGAGGAGAGAGGCAAACACATCTGATAATAGTGAGCAGCGAGCTGTTCAGGAACTCCATCATATTGTCTGGTTCATTTGGTGATTGTTGCGTCTTACTTTCACAAGTTTGCTAGCTGACGTTTCTATTAGCCCGTACAAATATTATACTGTACCATGAATGAATTACATACTGTATCAGTGTTACTTTACAGACTCCACTGTGGCTGGTGAAATCTGAAATGGAGTACAATACAGTAATTATAGTAAAATAAACACATCTGATTGGTGTTTGCAGTATTTCCGAATGTGAGGTTGGATTTCTGTGTATAGATTTTTAACGCCTGTTTAATATAAATGCCAATCTATGGTAAGCTGTACATCAGCTTACCATAGAACAACCTTTTTCTAATAAGAGGAAAACAGGATTTGTCTCTCACGTAACACATGAATGGCATTTTTGGTTGGCGCGTTAACAATAGGCTGCAATAAGGTGGGGATGAAACTGAAGTTCAGCGCTTACTATTAAAATAGTAAAATTGGATAGAAAACCTTTTCAGTTAAATGCCAGCTTACATTAGATAAGAGATCACATTAGACATCAAAATATGAGGTCCATTATCAGGTGGAGGTTGGCTTTGTTATTTCCAGTTTTTGGTGTTTTTATATATTATCTATTCCATTTGCCAGCTTGCATGACATCATAACAGTACAAATGTGGGAGAAATGAAAAGAAATAAAAAGACCTTGGATACATGTAGTTTCTGGGACCAATTTGCTACCATTAAGAGAACATACTGTAGCTCTCCCTCGCTCTTCCTTTTTTTTAAGTGACTAATTTTAAAAATTCAGCCTTTCCTTGAAGAATGCCTGTGAGTGCACTTATCTGGCAAATATTAAAAATAGATTACGAGGCCATTGTAAGGTTAGTGCTTCCATAAGTAGAATTGATTGTACTTAGAAGTATCATGGACATTGCCTACATCACCTTGAGGGTCTCATCCTCTTAATGATGCCATGTGCCACATGCTTCCTCCTGAAGAATGGCAACCATTTTGCTGCGGGCTCTGACACTCTAGTTAAACTGCTATTCCAAGCAGTTAACAAGAGCTCCAACGCCTACGTAACAGAGAGCAGCTGGACAAGCGAGGAGGTTATGGTGGGAAAGCAATACTCAGCTTTCACACCCAGTCAAATATTCCAAATGGCAAAATGAAATGGTTTATCCCGCTGAAAAAAATAAGCTTATTGTAAATACTGGACAAAAGCACCCAGCCTCTAAGTGCCAGGCATTACTGGTTACACAGAGATCTGTGTTAAATATATCTTTATTAAAATAATTGAATCATTTACATCAGCTGATTATTTCTGGCTGCCCACAAACCCCTGCCTTTGCTTTCTCTACGTAATCTTGATGTTTGTTTTGAGTTACAGTACACTGTTAAAGTGAGATTTAAAACATATTCATTAAAGTATTTTCACTGCCAGACAATTTGTAAAGAAAGCACATTTGGAAAGCAGAAAAAAAGACGCCATTTACGGAATCAAACTTCAGGTGAAGTTTTTTGAAAACCCTTGGTTTGTGCTTCCAGCGTGATTTTCACACAAGTGATGTACTCCTCTAAGCCAGCTCAAGGGAAAGGTGTGGACAGCTGCCAGTTCCGTGGGGTTTGGAGATGCCTTGTGCAATTACGTTCTTCCACCGTAAAAGACTGCCATGCTGGTGCTGCCAGTTTCTTCCCCTGGACCCTGAGCCTCTCCTCCCAGCCAGCCCGTCAGCAGACAGGTTGAAAGGTGCCATTTGACCATGGAGATGGGGCTCCCTTTCCTGCCAGCAAGCTTCTGAGCCGATTTGAAGGTGTGTGTCCCTGGACTGGAAAATCTTCCCTATCCGAAAAGTCGATTAAAGCCAACAGCTGCGTTTCAGGTTCTGCCAGGCAACTGTGCAACAGACACACACGCACACACCTTGACATCAAGAAGTGTTTGGAGCTGTTCAGCTGTATGCTTCAACCAAGCCTAAACGCGAAGTCAACTTTGCTTATCGTGAGTATTCTCTTGTCAGGAAGTTGTGTTCACTTTATCAACAAACTTCATCAGATTCATTAGTGAGATTGCTATGGCAGTAGATTAAACACCCCGCAAATACAGAATCGCATAAACAACATGGCAGGTTATTTTCTCACTACATCTTAGTATCCAAATAAAAGTTGATCACACTGGGTAGCAAGATAAGAGAAAATCAGTCGTTCTGTGCTGTATCTGTGCAGAATGTGGCAAAATTATGAATTACAGTCTACTTTGAATGAAAGATGTTGTGAAATAGCACAGCAGCTGCCGGTGACAAAAAAGTCTGGAACTTTAACAAAAACAAAACCAAAAAAATCATGTCACATTTTCTGCGGCGCACCCACTTGCTCTTTAGAGCTACAATTGTTTGTGTCAGGAAATTGAGTACTGCAATGGCCCTCATTGCTCAGTAGCCACCAAATAAATTTCCACCGGGGGAAGGGAAATCGATACATGCATTCTGCCTCTTTTAGGATCTTTGTAGACTCTCCCTTGTGATCTTAAAAGTATGTTAATGTAATTTATTGAACCTCTTACCCTAATCACACACATTGCCTATAATTACATACCTTGACGGCTGCTGGACTTCTAATTGCTAATGCTTTTCCTGGAATTTGTCCTCTAATCCTTGTATGCAATGACTCTTAAGAGAAAGAAAAGTGCTTCGCTCCTTCTTTTAGCATTAGCAGCTACCAGGCTGCAAGGGCACTGTGGTTCAAGCTGTTCCCAAAGTTCCTATATCATAACGTTTGTCACTAGTGGATGGAGAGCAGATATTAACCTTTGAAGTTTTGATTATCAGAGATAAAATTACTGGGTTGAGGTTGCACTGTAGATAACTGTAAATTACAGTAGTAACTACTTCAGAAGTCTTTAAGACATCTGAGTAAAAATCTAGGATTTCTAAAAATGTCCCTTTATTCAAAATAAGCGTGATAGCTCTACATGATGTATGATGAGTTGTGTAAATAGTACCTTTAAAGTGTATACAGCATGTTATGTTAGTTTAACAGGAGAGTTTATGTTCCTTTGTGCCAGCGTTGAATGATGTAAACAGCCAGTGTTGTAGAATGCAGCTTTTACTGCATGGGGTGTGCGCTTTGTTTTGAATTCTGCTTGCATTTTGCTTTGTTTGTCTACTGCCTTGAATGCCCATGAAAACTCTAAACCCAGTAACACATTAGCCACAGACAGATGTTCCCAGTGTTGTGTTTTTCTGCAGGTCTGCCTTAACAGTTGGAAATCAAATGCTCACACTGTTTTTAAAATTCATTGAACAAACCCTTGGCCCATTTCAGCCTCATGCCGCATTAGTTAAAGAGGGGGCATGGCAATGTTGTTTTCAGTGTTTCCTTTGCCAGTATTTCAAAATCTGTACCTTTGCAGACACCTAATCTAGGTTACTATTATGGTGCACCAGTAGATTATTAGCTGCCCTCAAACCAAGCCAAGGTTTTTACAATCAATTAAAACCTATTGTTTCAGTAGCTTTGTTATTTGTTAGACGCCCCTACTGTAGATTTGAAATCAAACTGTCAATATTTCATTGAAGTGCAGAATTTCAGCTTTGATTCAAATGGTTTTGCAAAGATTTTGCACTAACGGTTCAGGAATGAAATACATTTTACGTAATCCCCCATTTTCAGAGGCTCAAAATAACTGGACAATCGCCTGACAAAGGTTTCATGGTGAAGTGAGGCCTGTTCATTGCTGATTTCATGACAAATGAAACAGACATATGAAGTTCATTCAATGTGCTAAAATCTTTGTATTTTGTATTTTATAGCTTTTCACTGTAATTTTGAAAGAGGCTCAAAGAGATGTCAGTGCAAGTGATGGAGGCCATCATCAGGTTAAAAAAAAAAAGAAAACTGTCAGAGAGATAGTTTTTGCTATCTCTCTGATAGTTTTAATTTTTTTTTTCACAGTCTGGCACTTTTTATCCTCCCACCCTATATAAAGGGTGGATTGGATATTTAATTCAGTTCAATCTTATTTATATAGCACCAAATCACAAAAAATAGTCAAGGCTCTTTATTTTGTGAGGTAAAGACCATACAATAATTAGAGATAAAACCCAACAACCAAAATAACCCCCTATGAGCGAGCACTTAGCGACAGTGGGAAGGAAAAACTCCCTTTTAGCAGGAAGAAACCTCCAGCACAACCAGGCTCAGGGAGGGGCAGTCATCTGCCATGACCGGTTGCTGCTAAGGGGAGAAAGACAGGACAAAAGACATGCTGTGGAAGAGAGCCAGAGATTAATAATAACTAAAGGTTAAATGTGGAGGGCAGCATGGTGGCGCAGTGAGCACTGTTCCCTTGCAGCAAGGATCAACACAGGATCCTCAGTTGCCTTGAGAAAGAGAGTGAGAGTGCCTACCGGTGGAAAGGAGTTGTTTTTGCTCAGAAGATATTAACTGGATTGCCCTTGTTGCAAACTTTTCCTTGTAAATAAATCTGTTTGATTTCCCCAGTCCGCTGCTGAGTCTCATCCCTGATGCAACCATGACAGATTCAGCTCAGATTTCATCAAAGAATTAAAAAAAAAAATCCTAATATTTAAAAATTATGTTAGTTTTTCCACTTTTGAGTGTGGAACAATGTATGAAAAATACAGTTAGTGGGAAAAATTGAGAGTTGAAAGCTGGAAGTATGCACTTCAGTCACATCTTGATTGTTTTATTTAAAATCCCACTGCAAAAATCATGTCTTTGTCCAAAAAATGAAGGATGTAACTGTAATGTAGGTACACATTGGGTAACAGAGATTTGTATAAGAACAGAGGACATGCTAATGTTATACTCAGTGATGTCACTAACGTGTAACTCTCCTAAAGTAGTAACTTTGAAGTTCAGTAACTCCTAAGATTCTTGCAAAACAGGTTATTTCTTAATTTTATATATAAGCCCTTCTTAAACCATGCTGTCTGCACTCTATTTAGCAATGTAAGCAAAGACATTACACGTAGAAGCACACAGAAAAATCAGAATCACTCTATGGCAGACAATCACTTTTTGGCACAACACTGTTGAATGTAACTAAGAAAGTAACTTGTAATCTAACTTAGTTACTTCTAAAATTAAGTAATCAGTAACGTAACTTTTTAAAGGAGTAATCAGTAATCAGATTACTTTTTTTAGTTAACTATACCATCACTGGTTATATCCTTGCTTTCATTATGCCACCCAAAGTTAGTCGCTGCTGCTATTGTTAGCCTTCACTGGATTTAAAGGATCTTTACTTTTGATGAAGTGTGATATTTATAAGCGTGATTACCAGATTTCTTAGAATATTGTAAAAATCATGTTTCAAAAGGAGATTTCTTTTTATTTTACTAATATTCTCATTAATAAATTCACAGATATCAGTATAAAGTGGCTATTCCCTTACCATAGTTGTTTATTAATTAGTAAGGCTTCGTGTCATTGTTTGGGCACAGGTGTTTCTCTCCTTCTTTGTGTTATCAAGTCGTTGCATTGGTGTTCATTTTTTGTTGTGTATTCAGTTTGAGTTTAGTCTCAGTGCCCTTGATCACCCAGCTATCTGGCAAACCTTTGTTGTTAATTCATTTGTTTTATGTAAATTCCTTGTCAGTCCAATTGTATGTGCCGAAGGGGCCAACAGTGGTACTGATGACTCAATCAGGAACTACTTCAACTACTCCTGGGGGAAAAAATGACTTCTTCTTTTTTTTTTAATCTAATGAGCTACACATGGGTAGAAAAATGCTGTTTGTTTCAGGTTCTAAGCGCTGGTGTTGTGCATGCTAGTCTAGAGTCACACTGTTTAGGACTTACTGGGACACTACAGACAAGGACACATTGTGATTTGTACTGTAACACGTGCTATCCCCACAATAGCAAACTTAAATGTTTCTGGTACTAGAGGGCCATTAAACTGGATCTTTTGATTTCCATATTAAAATTGCAAAGTATACACAAAAGAATACATCAAAGCTTAAGACAATTAAGTCTGTCATTCTTAAATTGGCAAAACAGTTGGGAGCTGCATGTGCCTACTCTGCATAATAGCAATATCTCATTCTTTTATTTATTTTTTTTTAACTAAGGAGAATTTCTCACAGCAAACTTCAAGAAAATGTTTGGTAGTCTGTGTTACTCTTGCATATGATAAATATGGCTTCACCTCATTGATTTTATTGATAATTTTTTTTCTTTGTGCATGAAATCTCAAAAATGAATAAATAAATAAATCATTGTGTAGGAAGCAGGTGAACACTTATTGTAGTTTCAAATCTCCCATTTGGTTTAAGGGTGATAGGATACAAACTTTACTTAGTACGTTTACTTTTAAAAAATAGTTCAGCATCGGTGAAAAGTATTCACAGTATTACTCAATCAAGCTATTCCACAATAAAAAATAAAAAAAATTCTGGCCACACAATATTTGCTTTACCAGGATAACAGTGAAACATTGTCTTATCTTAATGTCCTGCTACCATGCACACATTATTCACTTTTCCTCTATCTAAATGACATGACATATACGTTTAATGCTGACACTAAACAACCTGTCACTGTCATATTAAGTGAGTACAAAACCAGTAGGTTGCATATGGATTTACTATGTTTGACATACAGTAGCTGATATAACTGCTACACATCACTGTGCATTCATTCATCCGCTGCAATACTGAAAACAATAACCTGATTTGTGAGGATGTGTCACAACACCAAAAGATTCATAAAAAAAAAAAGAAGGCATTTTCGTTCTTCCTGAATTCTCCTCTCAGTCCGCTCACCCATGCTGTGAAGCTAATATTTTCCTCTCTGCCTTCCAAGCCGTCTGACTCAAAATGATCCGGCAACACAATGACAATGATCCGATATAAGGAACAAAGGACTTCTTTTTCTCACATAAACAGACATTACATTAATTTTGTAACATGCCTGCGTGATTCGCACGCAAGTAGGTGTATAAAGTAAGGATTAAGACAGAAACACATGAGCAGTGTCTGCGATTTAACTGTAAGTATATCTGGGATGTGTTTCTGAGTCTCATCATGACTCGAGTATTTGTTCGTGTCCACTGAGTGAATATTTAGTGGATTTGTTTAGTTAATATTCAGACTGTGCCTGCCAATATTGTTTAAACACCTCATAACTAAATTATGTTTTAACAACATGGCTATAGGTAATACCAGTAACATCAATGCCTATTTATTTCTAAGAGAAAAAAATGTTGCAGTCTTTCATGCAAAATACATGGTGAAGCATAAACTATTTCTCTGTATTTTCATTAATTGCATTGCAAATGTTTTGGGCTTGGAAAATTATCTGTGGTTTGCAAGTGGTGACTGGTCTTATTGCAACTTTTATTTTTAAATGAATTGTTGTGTTTGAAATGAGTTGCAGAGCTACTTGAAGTGAAAGAGCCAATCAAATAAAAGAGCAGAAATTTTAATATTTATAGAGTGTTAATAGAGTTTTTAGTTTTGTGCAGTTGGCAATCCCAGATAAACACTTTCCAAATTGAAAAACAGAGAAAACCTTCAAATAGGACATCTAAGATTTGAAATTAAAATAAAAAATAATTTAAAAA
This sequence comes from Bujurquina vittata, assembly GCA_015106715.1. NCBI lineage: Eukaryota > Metazoa > Chordata > Actinopteri > Cichliformes > Cichlidae > Bujurquina > Bujurquina vittata. Next base: position 56,490 of record VUQK01043937.1, read on the forward strand.
ATGTATTTATAAAAGAAGTCATGATGTACCAGTCTATTGTTTGCAACATCTCCAAGCCTGTAGACGTGACACAGATCGATGGTATTCCACCATCAGTGTTTTCAGACTGCCAGATGGCTGGTGGGCTTCAGTCTCCTGACATTCATCAGTGTCTTGCAGTCCAGTGCCCCCACAGCAGTGCTCTGACCCTGAGATTGGTTCAGCTGACCCGCGTCTCTTGTGCTTTCATGGGAATTACAAGGGCTTGGTCTAATGATGCCACCAAATGAGGTGCAATTGCCTAGGAGCATTTGGAAATTTGGCAAATATGGCACAGCTTTCCCATATAGCTGTGAATGCATTTCATAGATGGGAAAATGTGTGACCTAATTCAGATATGCCTAGTCCTTGGATCCAAGCATTTTCAAAGCTTGCACAAACCCCATTGAGTTATGATACTTTGCACTCTCAGTTGCCTTAGTGCCACCGTCTATCTCAAAATTTGTCATCATGGGAACACAGGTGTAAAATGCAACAAAAAATGGTGCCCTTATGACCCAGCAAGTCAGCTGAGTGTCATGGAATCTCATCTTCTTCCTCCACCACCTCTGTCCGGGAGTCCTCCTCTAAAAGGGAAAAGCAATCGTCCCACTAAGTGATTTTCTCTGACTCCCCAGGGTGATAAAGTGCACTTTGAGGCCACCCTCAGAGGCTTGTCCCTAAAACACCCAGCAATTCCCAACTGTGGCTTTGACAAGCTGGCTTTTTTCTCGACAAGTAAAGTGAAAGTCTTTTCTAATGGACGCAACATCAGTACTGTGGAAGCCAACAAGCCCCATGGCACCACCAAATGAGCGTTGTGCAACAGTGGAGAGGGAAATAAATGTCACAAAAATGTAATTTCGCCTCTCATGTTAAGGGCTCTCCTGGCTCCCACTCTGGATACCTACTGGCATGTTATTTGTAGTGGTGCAATTCCATAAAGGTTCCACATAAAATGTTCATTCTGTTAGTTCTGCATCAGTGGGCTGCTTTAATGCAATATTCCTTTGTAATATGACTAAATGACCAAAGATAAAATTAACATTAAATGCTCTTTAATTGTCAATAAGAGGCCTCCACTGCATATTTTGATAATTAAATACCCTAGTGATATTTTTATAACTAAAGAAATGAGTAATGTGTATATATGTGAATTATATCTCTGTGTCATCAAAGTTGACAAAATATAAGTGGGTATCCACCAGTTTACATGCTCTCTCCATATTTAGTCCCTCCTAACCATAGTCTTAAGTCTGACTATGTAACTTGCATGTTTTCTCTGGTGGCATGTTTCTATAGGATAATTAGGTAGAACAAGTGGTTAAACACTACATTTCTGGCACACTATAGCGATCCTGAGGACATATATATTTATGATAGGTCCCTCCCACCCCAAGTTAAATCTGTATACCCAACTATGTGAAAGTTATTTTTGGTGAAATAACATAAGGCCAAGTGAGCTGCGGTGCATAAAGCTGAATTGGCAGTCTGCTGCGACTAAATGTTTTTAGCTTTTAGTGGAAACAATGAATTGTATGCTTGAAAAAGTGTCTTGAAGATAGATTGGTCAATGTCATGGCTAATGCTTCTTTATAAACTCTGTACTGGCGCTGATGCTATGTTGGAATAGCCTACAAATAAGTGAAATTTTTAATTTATTCTGAAATTTAAATAACCATATTTAAGCTTTGTTTATGCAGGGTAAGCACTTCATGACATGAATCTATAACACAACACGACGCTCATTCACTAATGATCCACTACGACCACTAGCCCGGACCACATAGACATCAGCTCTCAAAGGTACCCGTCATTTCAGCTAATAACTCTGTGGAGTTTAATTTACTGCACTAGCGTAGCCACCTACACAAATTAGTACACTGAGATAAAAATAAAAATATTGCCACATTGTGGACAAAGGCCTCACTTACCAGACAGGCAGCTCTTCTTACAGAGTAGGTACGCTACAAGGTTTCTATCTCTCCGCACATGATTAGGAAACAGCTTACCCAGGTACTGATAATGGCAGTGCCAAGCTAATATATAATTATCGGGCTGACAGATTGTGCTGCCTGTACACTCAAAAGTGCGGGAACCATTATTTTAACCCAAAACATCAAAGAAGCTAAACAGTGGGAGAGAAAAGGGAGATATGTATTTGGTTAAAATTGATTTCATTCTTTTGTATGAATATCAAGGTTTCATTCTTCCCCATTTTACCCCTCACTCCCCATGGTAGCATGCATTCATTGGGCCTGCTGTTCCGACCAGATAAACAGTTTTTTGTTGTTTTTTTGTTTTTTTTTGTTTTTTTTTTGTTTATGGCAATTATTGCCTGAGGATTGTTTCAAATGTGATGTGACTGTCAATGAGGAGGCAGGCAGAAGAGAGGGAGATGTGATGAGAGGGAATTCAGACCAACTGCCAGAACGCATTCTGTTGTAGCTCTAGGGAACATCTGGCATCGATATAGCGGCTACTTATGGAAGTTGTATAGAATTTAGAAATAAATATACACATGTTCCTATTGTGTATGCATGTGCATCTATTATGCTGTTTACAGCGGCATGATGATTCTGGTTTACAGTGTGTATACGTATATGAATATTTAAAACATGTTTCTAATGGCATGCACATATGTTGGCGCTTAAAGCTTCCAGCAGAAAACACATCGACTGCCTGAACAGTTGTTCTAGCATTACAAAATCACTGGCGTCAAGAGACTATCACTCTTAATGGGATTCAGGGACTGTGCTTTTTCAGCTTGACAGCTTACTCACCATGATCGAACAATGCTGACTACATAATACCACCTCACCACTGTTCTGTTTTTTTGCCCCATTGTGCATATGATTTCCATTGAGTGGATATGTGGACTTGTGCAGAAAATGAAATAACACAAATAACACTACATCCAGGCACGACTGAGCTTTGTAACTGAAAATGCCTACTCACATGTTGAGCATGATAATAATAATAATATGGTCTAATAAAGCGTTTAATTATATATATATATTCCAGACATAATGAGACAATGGCACAAACATAACAATCTACATGTTCTTAAATTTACTAAACGGTTTAGATTTTATTTGTTTATTTGTAAAACATGTATTTTCCAGGCTGGGCTACACATCATACTAATTAGTTATCCTGCTGTACAAAGAAATGACTGTACGCCTTTACGTATCTCATTCAACATGTGAAAAAGACATTTACTCAGCAGGTTTCTTCAAAGCGTAGGAGCTGTAAATGTCTGAATGACAGTAACGCTATTTGAGAGAACGACGTTCCAAATGTATCAATCAAAATGGAAAATTTAAAAAAAAAAAATGACAAATTTGGGTAGAAATGAGTGCTTTTAAGAGCCTTTCATTTATGCATTTTC
>VUQK01043939.1:16950-32741 GCA_015106715.1 Bujurquina vittata
TGCCCAGTCTATGCCCAGAGACTCATGTGATTTGCAAATAACATGAGTCTCTGGGCATAGACTGGGCATGTAAGTACGGTGAATAAAGCCCCCCTGCTCTGGTGAGGGAAACCCATACTTGTCAGCTCAGTTCTTTGTCAGGAACCTGACAGATAAATAGACACTGTTTTGCCGCTCACTCCTCCTGCCTTATGTACACAGAGGCGTGTGTCTGCTTCCACATACAGGTTGACTTGCTTTAGGGGAGGAATTTGTTGAAAGACACCCCACCGCTTCTCAGGGCAATGACTGAAAATATTGTGGGCCACTTCAGACAGCCTCAAACAACAAACAATGGGGGTTGATGTGTAACCAGATAAAACACAGATCGGATAGCTGGGTCTAAGCACCACTACAGGGCTTATTTTTCATGCAAATTACTACTAATGAGCTTCCTGAAATCTGACTAATTATATCAAAGTGATTTCTTTAATTAGTTTGTAATAATTCCTCGCATAAACATCATAGTAAACAGATTAAGCTATATAAAAATATCAATTTGTCACACTTATATGAGATGCTGTGCAGTTGACGCTAATCTAGCTTCTCCAAAATGCCAGAGCAAACATTTATTAAAGAATTAAATATGTACTCAGAGAATGTTTGGTAACATTAAGGAAGCGTATCGTTTACATATTTGTCATGGTTTCCCCACAATGATCTCTATAACAGATAAGGAAGAAACTTCAGTAGTGAGTGTCAAGTGGGTAAGAGAGGGTTCAGTTAATAATTCAATGCTTCACATAAAGTACAATATTAAATTCTGTAATTGAAAGTCATAAAATAGCATATAAGTATTTAACTCAAACAGAGCTAGCGTTATTGCAATCCAACATCAGAGATTACACCACTGAGTGACTGTAAGACTACATGTCAAATCCAAATACCCATTTGAAAAATAAGAGATGACTTCAGAAAAGATAAGAAATTGAATTTACCTACCACTTTGCACCTTTTGTTAATCCAGCAACATTCCTAAAACCCCTAAAGAGTAAAAATATCTAATACACTACGAGTCACAAGAGAACTTGCATGACTACCGATCTTTCTGATACCCTCAATCTACACTGAGATGGATTAAACATTCAATTTGTTACTCGCCAGACCACCACCTAGGTTCACCACTTACCATACAAATGGAAAACACGCTAGTAATCTATTAGCCTGCCTGGCCTGACACTGTATTATGTTGTATTTGTATTATATTTACTTCAGGGAAATTACGATTCAAGTCATATTTATCTTCATGTGGAAATGTGTGTCTAAATGGAAATCACCTATAGTGCGAGGGTGGATGCAGAGCAATACTAATGTGATCCATGAACCGTGCGATTTAGTCACCCTCTATGGATGCACTATGGGCTGATTCTACATATCAAACATGCTCTCCCCCTGCTAAAGCCCATACCCAGGGCCCCCGATGCTGTTTGATAATTATTACGCTTACATTACAACACAAGACCTTGCCTGTGGAGCTGGAAGAGCCACCCCCTTCCCCGTAAACTAACACATACGCACACACACGCACACACACTCTTTGTCATATACAGTAGTAAACAGCTTCCCAGTAAGCTGTTTGCACTTCACTGCCCGCTCTAGGAAATAAAAACAAAGAGCAAATTGGGGGTTTTGCGTCTCAGTGAATAAATAAGGTTGTTTTACTCACAGAATCCATTACCTTTTTAAAACATGCGCCTAATGCGTTGAGCCTTTTCATTCTACAAACAAAGCCTAAATTAGGAATTAAATACATTGGTATTTAGATAACGGCATTAGCTTTATGACATCAATGTAAAAAAGTTGGACGCCATCCATATCATTCCCATGCTTCCATTGTTACGTTAAATTGCAATATTAATCCTGGCTCGAACCAAGGTACTGTGGCTTTTATGCAGTACACTTGAATTATGCTATTGAAGTAATTGATAGTGATTCAGTCATTGAAGGTACTAATCCCATGATTCAGTTCATCTCTCTCAGTGCCATTTACCTCCAGATGTTTAGAGTTTGGGGTAATCAATAAAGAGGGAATAAAGATTGGCATTCACAATACTCCCCTTGACAAGCTCCAGCCGAATGTTTGTCAAGCAAATTAAACACACTTAGACTTTTCACCTGCTCCTACAACGACACCACATATGGCCGTGAAGTTAAAAATAAGAAACTGTGCATACATTACCATGCATAATGCACAACTCCCTCCATTTAATATGCAAATTTTGTAAAATATTACTGAATACCTTCTGTTCGGAATGAATAAATTTGAATTGCAATTAGAATAATCTTGTATAATTAATGAAAACTGTCAATTTTGGTTCCGAAGTAATTTGATTAGCATGTTGATAGGACACTTATCAAGTTCAGTAAACTGTTAGATTAAGAAGATGAAAAAAAAGATTCTAAGGATATTTTTCTCAACGGCTCTGACATTTTCCCTTGGCATTGTAAACAAAGACAGTAGCTGGCAAACTTCCTGAATCGAGGGGCGAGAAGGGGAGGGTGCAACAGAAAAAGAGAAATAGAGACGAGGACAGAGATAGAGAGCCTCTTGAGATAATCTGTGAATCTCAGTCCACAGATGAAAAGGAGTCTATCGTCAAGGCTCCTGAGTGAGCTACTCATCTCTGCCCTCTGCTCTCCAGCTAAGCCCAAGTTTATGGGATTTATCTCGTGAACCATTTGTAGTTTTCACATCACATGATGAGTTAAAAACAGCATACAGCTTTTCTAAATGTTTTGAGGCTATAAATGTTGAGTTCACAGCTAAAACCCACAGACAACTGATTCCAGTCTGCAATTCATCTGAGAGTAGCTATCTATTAGTGATCAACAAATTGATGTACGCCATTGTTGTATTGTATAAAACACAACCATCTGTACTGTCTACAGATGAACAGAGCTAGTGACCTCCTTTTCCCCTCTCTTTCTCTGCTCATTAGCTATCCTGAACCTCTTTCTCTCCTGCCTTTAGTTTTCAAACCCCCAAATGAGACCTAAATCGCTTGCAATACAGGTTAGCTTGAGGAGAGGGGGGGGGCAAACATCTGTCGCGCTAGGTACCCGCATGCAGCTCGGGGTATCTCCTGCGAGGAACTTTGGGGATGTTTAATTCATAAACGCTGTCATCCATGTAAACCTCCTGATTTCATAATGACTAACTCTTGGTGGTTTAATTAATTTAATAATGCCTTTCAGAAGCCATAAATGAAAGGGTCTCTGAAGTGGTGCATTAATTAGCCAGCTCCGCTGCTAGCCCTGTCAGACTGGTGGCTGTCAAAAGCAGGGCAAAGTGGAGGATGGGCACAGCTGACGTCCTGAGTTCAGAGGTCATGCCAATCATGCTCCTCACCACACTTAATGAGTCATAATTTGTGTCTGGTATACACATGTATTAGGGTCAACCTGTGGTCATGTCCATAATTCTCTCCCCTTGCTAGACTACATGGAAATAAGTGGCAGGACAACAAGGTAGTTACATTCTCAGTAATAAGCTGTGGCATGGCCACATTATGTTGCCACTGGTATTTACATGGCAGCCACCTCCTACAGTGCAATCTATCAGAGCCATTGCCATTACCTTACACATTGTTTATGCTGTTAGCCTCTACATATTTTTGCTTTAATGACAGTGTTATGACTTACTTGTTCACGAGATTACAATAAAGAATAAATCAAACTTCATTAAAAGTCTCAGCAACTCAACGCATGAGCGCACAAAATCATCACAGAACCAGCCAGATTATATTCCAATGTAACACCATGCATCTCATAAGGAGGTTGTTTTCCTTTTTCATATTTCATAAATATGAACCAGGGTGGTTTGTGTCTGTGCCTGTCCATTTATTACCATAAAAATCAGCTGACTGAAGTATCTCACTATCTGTGGAGGCAATTAACTGTTTTGAGAGAATGCGTAATACGGGACTTTGTAATGGTATCATTTGGAGTCAAGGCACAGATGCGCCGTGCGGAGCCATACTGTAATTAGAGAGAAACGCTGTACAGGTTTTCCACTAATTAGCAAATTATGCTGAAAATAGCATCAAGCTAATTAACAGTTATTATGGCATTTTTGAAAGTATGACTTTAATTAGCAAAGTCCTGACGCAGGCAATTTCAAACTCGTCTCTGAGAAGATGAGGAGGAAAGGGAAAAAAAACATGGGGCATGATCAAGAAGATACCCAGATTATTACGATGCTGTCAAAAACTAAAGGAAGGGGAGAAAAAAAAACAGGAGGGGAAAAAAGAGACAGCGTGAGTGAGCGAAGGAGGGAAGGGAGGAGGAGGAGGGCCGGGGGGGTAAAGCTTTTGTGTGTTGTGTCTGAATCTCCATCCAAATGAGGGGACATGTGTGCTGTGCCACGTTGCCAAGAGGAGCCCTGAGCCGTGTGCCCAGTGTCAGGTGGCAGCGGCTCACCCCTCAGCTACCAGGCGAAGACGAGAGTGAGCTCAGCTGGTGCCCACAGCCACTCACTTATTCTACTCCGCTGCACATTAAAGGAGCCCTCGAGTGGAGCCAAGCAACGCGAGCCAGCCAACCTGACAACAACACTCCACCTCCTCCTCATTTCCAACAGTTCCTCTTAGCACTTCCAGGGACCCACCTTGGACCTAATGACGGCCGGTGACAGCAGATGAACCTGGAGAATTATGCATCTTCTTAGTGGGGAGAGAAAATTTTGGAATCACTGTGTGGAATTATTTCTAATGGGGGAAATGTCACTCATTAACATCACAATTGTTGATACAGCGAACAAGTGAGTATTTGGGAGGTGTTTAGTGGATAATGCGTTTTTAAAGGCACCTGTGCAGAACCTTTTGAAGGGAGGAAGTGTCACCAATGGAAGTGGGGAAACGAGAGAAAGAGGAGTGGAAGAGATGGAGGAAGAGAGGAGAGAAGGAGAGGGGTGGACTGAAGGGTCTTTGAAGGCCCAGTGTGTGAGAGAGAACAGAAGTGTGCCTAGCCCCAGGCAGCCTACGGCTCAGGCCCATTAGCTAGACTGACCTTGCCCGCGCCTTTGTCTTTGTGCTCTCCTCCCGCTGCTTCCCCTTCTCAAGCATTCCCTTTTTGTTGTCTCCGAGCGAGATTGGGAAGGGGGCCATATCTTTCAGCTTTCTAACCCCCACCCCCCACAATCTACCACTCCTCTCCACCCCACACACAACACCCCCTGCACATTGCCTAGAGCTTGTGCCCCTAGAGGGCTCGGTACAGTGACACGCCTAGCCGGTGGCCACCTCTGCCCCGACGAGAACTTGGCCGGAGTGGTCAGTGCCCCAAAGACCTCCAGAGAAAATACTACATATCAGGGGAGCCAAATCATGGCGCTGCAGGCCTCACATACATGCACCCACTCTGGGCAGCCTGCCTCTTTATTGCCTGCTTCTCATTTGAGAGGATGGAGACCGGCTGCCAAGTTTTGACACCGCCACATATGGCCTCCTCCATCAATCGGACTAATCAAGCATCAAGGGGAGGCAGGACCAGCTTAATTGCCAGCCAGATATAGCTGCTCTCACTTGACGTGCAACCTGAAATAGAAACAGGTCTAAGGAGACATGACAGAAGATAAATGAATACGGCCATTGTTCTAATAATTGTAGAAACACATTTCTTTACACTTTAAATCTTAGCCTTAACACAAATAACAGCTAATGCAATAGATGTGCTTGTTTCAACATCAACACTATTGCAAATATTGCCTTAATATAGCATCATCTACTCATTAAAATGTGGATTATGTTCACATTTGTAATGTTAGATACCTCAGGTTAGAGAAGTGTACAGTAAGTTGTTAGGGAGTTTTTTCCCATGCAGGCAGCAGAGCTCTGCTCCTCCAGAGTCCTTGAGGCATTCTGTCTGCCTCTGCCTGCCTCTCTCAACTTCCTGTTTCCCTACACCCCCCACTGGGGTAGCAGCCACGGAATAACTTAGCACATGGAATGAGGAGGAGAGATCAACAGCAGTGATCCATTCATCTTGAGTTTCTCCTGTCACTCTCTCTTTCCGTTTGTAAACACTGAGGGTCTGTGGTCAGAATAGCCTTTTGTCCACTCTGTTTTTCTGCATCCCTCTCTTATTCACTTCAAAGGTAACAAGTGACAGATGTCTGTCTTTGCTGCGGTCTTAAACACTAAGGCTCCGTGATAGCATCTGGGCTGAATGTCAAACTGTGAATCTACCCTAAGAATGTACTGTGGTTATGCCAAGCTCATTGTTATTAATGTCAGGGACACTGCCTACAGAAGTATTTAAGATACTCCCTGTAGTTCACAGCAGGGTGCGCACAGGGGAGGAGTTGAAGGGGGAGCATGTATGTTAAAATGATGGACAAAGATTATTAGAAAAATATTAAAATAGAAAACTTATAACAAAGGGCAAAGTGAATGGATGAATAGCTCAATTAGATCTATAGCAAGCTTTCCTGGTGGGCGTGCAACTTCCCAAAGAATTTGACTCCGCATGAATCAATTTAGCCACAGGAGGTGATAAAATAGAAGGAAAAAAAAAAGAGGAAATATATAACATGTTAAAGCAGAAGTTTAGCTGGATTAAAGAGTTCCCTGGAGTTGCAAGAACTGAAAAAAAGTGGCAAAGGTGGTTGGTGTTTTGAGCTTGTAATCACAGCACGGTGCTGTGTTTATTTAACTTTCCCTTCTCCATCGCTGCCTGCTTTTGGTATTTACATGTTTAATTGAGAAGTGTGCTGCTGGTTTCTTCTGCCCATCTGCCGAGTCCCTTCCTCTTATCAGGCTCATTCCTCAAACTGACAGCTCTCCCTTTCTGCATATCTCTCTTTCACTCCCGTGCCACTACACTACTAACTCCTCTCTTCCTTTCCCTGTCCCTCTTCAATCTGTCAAGTTCGGCGATGAGTAATGACAATGCGTTTTCCCTCAAATCAAACCAATAAGTAGAAACATGCACGGGCAGAGTCACAAGAAAATTCTCTGTTGCTGCTATCGCGTCACGAAACTCTGTGTTGTGTGGTCCAGGGTTTTTTTTCTTCTTCTTAGTACCACATCTAAATCACGCGCCTGTCAGACGCAACATGTGTGTCATTGTATCCCCATCAGCGTGTTTCATTGTACACACTACCACCTCTGAAGAGCTGCCTCTTATCAGTCGAGTGTCAGAAAGCCCCCCAGTACCGCCACCTCCTCCCTGCTGCCTTTCTAAATGCTTTTCTATTAAGAGCAGTGTTGTGTCCCTCTGATAGCGGCAGCTTCTCCACTTCATCATTCATAATCCCAGTGGGCATCAACGGACTCTATGGCCTTGCCATCCACACCAAAGCCTTTGTCATTCAGTGCAAATGAAAACAACCTAAATGAGAGAGGGAATCTAAGGAATCCACTACAAGAGACAGGGAAAAGGCCCAATGGGCCAAAGCACTCCAATCATGAATTGTCTACTCCACGGTAAGGCACAGGCAATACCTCACATGTTTGAGTGGGCTTTTGGTCTGCTGTAATTCTTTCTAGATGGCATAAAACATAGCGAGCACTATATAAGTCTAAAATGGAAATACTTGTGCGCTCTCTCTTTTTAAATGCAGTTCTATTTTAACGAACTGCATGGTATGACAGAGAAAAAACAATAAATTCCCAAAGGTAGACAAGTGCTTTGCAAATCAAGGAACAAGAGCCAGATGAGAAAACAAGAGAGGAAAAATATTCAGTATGCTACATTATAGTGATGGCGTAGGCTAACTTTTACTAGCTCAAAAAGTCTAAACTGATGTTCCCGCCCTTCCCAGCATGCAGAAGTCCCGCTGGGGGCCTCAATGTGATCAGCAGCATCCCCACCACGTCTCCTCATTATTGAGTAAATAGGTTTGGGCATGTCCTCAGTAAACAAAGCCAAGACTGACAGTTAAGGGAGTGAGGGGAGTGGGAGGCAGCCTCGTTCCCAATTAGAGTCGCCTCAGGCAAAACTTTAAAGAGGAGATCAATCCTACAGATCGCTAAACTGATCCTGTCACAGGCTGGGGATATTTAAACCGTGGTGCGGAGCAGAGCAGTGCAGGGCAGTTCTCAGTACAGTTTGACTGTGTGTGCTAATGACTTGGGGGTAGGCTCTCTCACCAGGACACACACCCCACAGCGAGGCGGCCATGATTGACGGGTGAAATCGGACCTCAGCTGCAGTTCTCGGCACAGTAGGGGCCAGATGGGGAAATAGTGATTTGCGTTTTTTAGTATGCAGCGCCTGCACTTACGGATATTCCCTAATTGTCTCCCTTACTTACCTGTGAGGCTGTTTCCCATCACAGATGCAGAGTACATTTCAAATTAACCCAGGATGTTTTGATTTTTTTTCTCACCCTACACCTTTGAAGCAGACTTATTAAAATGTGCCGGTGGGGCTCATCCCTGTCCATCTACTCAAGGTAAAAAGTTAGTTCTCACTAATGTCAAATGGACTAGCAGGGGCTGAATGAAGCAGGTGTTGTGGAGATGACACCTGAGTTTATTCGCATCGTCAATTCATGACATCCTGCTAAAGCGCCAGATACCTTATCTTTGACTACAAGTGAGAAACCGGCATACTCCAACTCCCAGGCATACACTGGTAATGTGTAATGAGCTACCAAGCTTTCTGCGGCTGCAGAGGAACTGAGCATTTAAATGAGCGAATAATGCATTCTGTATATCACTGAGATTTCTGTGCTGGAATTAATCATGATCATAAAAGCCAAAGACAAAACAATATACTCGGGCCATTGCTAAATTGTTCTGATCTAATGTAAAACAAATTCATTTTTCATGCCATTAAAGATAAAGAAAATCTTAAAAGGTTTGGTTTTGCTTGTCTGCGTCTCTTATTGAGAGTCGTTCACTTTCAACTTTATTTGCGGATTATTGCAAATCCCCGGTACAAATCATATCATGAAATCATGTAGCTGGGACATTGGATGTGTTCTGCTAATGCTCAAGGAAGATCCCCTGAGGGAGCCATCGAGTGGGGGAGAAGGAAAAGAAAGAGAAAGGAAGGAGTGAGGCAGAAAGAAAAGAGGGAAAGCAAGAGAGAAGTGGAGAGCATGCTAGAGGATGGGGAAAAGAGAGGAGGGCGGGAAAGAAAGACAGAGAGGAGGGGAGGGCGGCGGCAGTCAAGCTGCACTTTATCCTGACAGATCTCCTTTACACACTAATTTCCTTGTTAAAGAAGAGAAAATGGCACTCAATCTGGAGAAATCCTTTTCTCCTGGAGCAGGCCTGTCAGCTGAGGGATGAGTGGATACAAGCGTAGCTTTCCTCCTCAGGCTAGCTCCCCCTGGCACACAGCAGCTAGGCTACCGCTCACAGCAGAGCTCTCCATCTATAGCCATAATTAATACACCATCAGAATATAATGAACCATACCATGATACATGAATTTCAGTGGATGCTGTCGACAGCAGTCGTTTAACCGTGTGCTGGAAATCAAATGTGAAGTGAATTGATTTTTTGATCATGTCATCTCCATCACAAATGGTAAACAAATCGTGTACAAACATTTCATGCTCAGTTGCTGTTCATAAACAACCCCCATGACAAAATAGTAACACTCCCCCCACCCCCACTCCAACCCCCCACTCCTTGCATTCAGAGTTGCCAGCAAAGACAATAAAATTGAACAAGGGCACCTCTTTCAGCGGAGCATATTTATCACTGAATTTGTAATTCACCAAAGTGTATTAGCTCGGATTTGAAGAAGGGAGAAAAGAAAAGCCTCTTTTATTTTAAGTCAGGGGTGTTAGCTTTTCACTCTGGATGTTCTCATCTCCCAAGATTACTATTCGCGGGGTGTGTGTCAAGACTACTTTTCAGAAATCTCGGTAACAATTCAGATGCGATCGATAAGGAGTGACAGTTTATTCTAAGGCTTAGCACGGGCCAAGAAAAGAACGAGTGAAGCATCAAGTTTAGAGGAATGAATTTGTTTTGTATTTGATTTTTCCATTAAATTTATCACCGCTTTAACTCTCCCTTTCTCCCTCTCCCTCTCCTTCTCACTCTTTCCCTCTCACTTTCTTCCTCACTCTGTCACTCACATCAACAACAAGGCTGTAAACGGCTGTCAATTTCTCATCTGTGATTCCCATGTCTTCATTTTCATCCATTTTTGATTGCTTCACACCCTATACCTACGATGCTTTTAGTGCTCATCTGTGACCTTGCGAGATGATGGGGGAAATTATAAAATAAATTTTCAGTGGCAGAGTGACGGTGCCCTTTATAACACTTCATCATATCTGCTGTGGGCGGAAAATAGTTGAGAAACATTTTCTTACACAACTGCCTAATGCTGGTTTGGCCCAGAATCATATGGTAAATCTATTACCACTTTGTCAAGAGAAACCACTTGAGGTTTCCCACAGTGTAGCAGCAGGCAAAGTGGGAAATTGTAACCCTGAAACTGCTGTCCGATTTCTCTTATTAAAGTGTTTTCAAAATCTTCTCCCTTTTTGGATTTAAGGGTCACTGAGAAAGCCAATCAGAGGGACAGGCCAGTCAGAAAGCCAGCGGCGTGAACAGGACAGGAACCAGCTGATGAAATTCATCCATACTTCTCACTTATGATGACATGATTGATTTTCCCTCAGAGTGCTCAAATGTAGGATTGTCTTCCTACCCCCATCTCCTCCTCCATCCCGCCTCAATCTGCCCACCCACCCGCCAAGCCAGCAGCTAATGGATAAAGCCTCTGTCTGTCTCAGGCATGGCGGAGAGTTGACGAGTGGAAGAACAACTGCAACGAATGAAGGGTGAAATCTGAGAGTGCAATTTTCCGTCTGTCAATCTCCCTTCAAGAGAACAAGTTGACCACCAATCAGGGGAGTCGATTCGGGGCTAGCGGTTGATGGGAGCATTCTGAGTGACAGCATCATGTCACTACATTAACACAGCAATGAGAGACATAAAAAGGAATTTTTTGAAGGGCCCAGCCAGTTATTCGATTTCTGGATGTGATTTGGGGGGCTGGGACCATACTTTTCTGCCTTAACAAATGAACTAACTGACAGGTTAATGCATAACATATCACTCTATAATTCATGCTTCTGAATTTGGGAGACTCCTATCATCCACTAGGTGCTTCAAAATACAACCAATTAAACTTTACTTAATTATTAAAGTTAGAAAGTGAGGGAGAAACATGCCTTAAAAACTCTTGCTTGCAGTCAATTACGATAAAACTTTAATGAGCCTGGATAGAGAGCCATAAAAACTGATAGCCTCTGTGTCATGAATTATATATCCATATCGATTTTGTTGCTTTGCTATAAGAATTGCAGGTAATCGTATGTTACCACATGTAAAGTGCACTTCCCTAGTGAGGATAAATATTAACTATCAAATATATATGAGGTGTGTGTGCATTTATGACCAAGCTCATGTAGAAAATGAAGAGCAGAGATGTCGAGGCGAGGGCCACTGGGAATGGATGAAGGGTGCCATTTCTGACAGTAAGAGAGACCCTTAGCGGTGCTGGCTTGATATGTTACCTAGTTAGCGTCACAGAGAGAGGAATAAATAGTTCTTTATTATTTGTGGTTGCCATCATGTCTCTCCTAATAGACAGGCTATACTGAGTTTAAACCACATTATCCTCTGCGAGACCATTGCAATTACTCTTGAGAGCTAGGTCTGATGTGTGGATAAGGCAGGTCGCCCATGTCTTAATGAACACAAACAATGTGAAATGGAGGAAGGAGCAGTGGGGGGAAAGATAATGGCAGGGGAGGGCTTGTTTTAATAGAGACAGCACTAAGTTGTTTGCTATGATCTATGCGAAGTCTGAGAATGCTGAAAACCTCCACTGTTAGTTTGTAGAGATCTTTTTTCATGATCCTATTACCCAATAAATCCACACTCTTTTCTCTGCATTTTGCTGACAAGCAGCAGGCACAAATCCTGTTTAGAAGACCTCCGGTTGTGGACTTGTGTGTCTTGCTGTCATTGTCGCACAGTCCTGCCTTGTTGGACACTCACAGGGGTTAAAGGGCACCAAACTGGATCACTGTGACGCCCAGCACGAGCAATATCCCCAGCACAAATGGCTCAGTGCTGGATTAATTGATAAACTGCCGCTCCACTTCATTAGTCAGACAGACCAGGCTTAACGAACGAACACAGAGAGAGTGTCACTCTGAATATGTTAATCATGACTAGCCATTATGGGGCTCTTCCCTCTACCTCCTTGTCTCCGTCTACAAAGACCATGGATATGGAATCACTTGAGACTGTCTGTATGCTTGTAGTGAGCAAGGCTATTTATCAGTGACAATGGAAAAATAACAGAAGACAGACCGCCACAAGAGTGGTCCTTGGTGTTATTGAATATAAATATATAATAACCATGTAAAAAATGCATCATTTGGCCTTTTCACAAAGGCAGTTGTAATATAGCGCTAGGTGAGCACTGTACTTGACGTACACACTGGAGGTGAGGGTGTCAGGGGAGAGCTCGCTGGAGAGAGAGGAGGTTTTTATTGTTGCCCAGCCCTTCCGCTTAAGTGCACATGGCTGGGAGGAAGCCGGGACCTCCAGCTCTGACCTCTGCGCATGTATATTTAATAGGCCATCAGTTGGCCGGGGCAGCGCTCTGATCAGGATTCAGAGAGGGGCTTTGAACACCCCTGTGTATTCCTGAGCGTGCAGCCTCAAGCTGCTCTCCCCAGCTGTGTCAATCCGACAGCACTGTTACAGGCACCCAGACAAGGCGCTGGGCACTCCACTGCTACCGCCTAATGACTACAGAAAAAAAAAGCAAAACAAACACAAAAACAATAACATTTGGCGTATGGAGCTCTGCTACCATCTAATGAGTGGTTTAAAAAAGTGAAATATTACACCAGCTGATATACTGTAGGGTGCGTGGAATGTGTTCGGATTACATCAGCTATACGATACAACGCTATGTCCCCCTTAATAATAACAAAAAGGCAATCTCACGGTGACTGCACTACGCACGCTGGTAACGATTGAAGAAACAAGATGGCAAACAGAGAAGTGCCACTCGTGTGTCTTTTCTTCTAACAAGGTATCACTACTCTTTGAATCAAATCGGCTTTGTGTGTGAGTGTGTGCGCATGTGTGTGCGAGCGTATGAATGTCACAGTGCACGCAAGTGTGTGTGTGTGTGTGTGTGTGTGTGTGTGTGTGTGTGAGGGCAGCTTAACGAGGGTGGTTCATTTGACAGGCAATTAGTTTGCGGAGCTGCTATTGACAGCCCCTGTGCTTGTGTTTGTTCAACAGCTCTGGGTGAGTTCCACGCTCCCTGGGCTACGTGACAAAGCACCTCCGACAGGGAGCTCCTGATCTCCACCGGGGCTCGGAGGCTCACACTGTGAGGGGGGTGGATATGTGACAGCCTAGCAGAGAGAAGAGAGGAGAGAGAAGGGGGAGAGATACAAAACCCACAAGGGTCTATTAGGGGGTTGTTGCAAGTTAATGTAGCTACAACACACTTTTTGTGTTGTATTTTGAAAGGCCTGAGCAATGATGTTGTCATTTGTTGTTTGATTGCGAGGATAGCGGAGGGTAATCTTAGGAGACATGCAGGCTCTCACACTACATGCACACACATAAAAATGCAGAAAGAGAGCAGACAAGGAGGTGGGGGAAAGCTAGAGGGAGATGGAGGAGAGGAAAAATATAACAAGATCCAAACACTCTTTTATCCTCGAAAATCCCATATTCTAATGCAAGGGCCCATCCCTCTTTTAGTTGCAACCGTTTCGTTTGTAGAGCCAAGCTCCAATCAATATCATTATTTTCACAGAGGATCGAAGTGCCTTCACCGAGTTAATGGGGGATTGAGGTGGTAAACGTTTACCCTCTCACTGTCAGCAGAGCAGTGGTCCATAGTGGGCCCAGATGACAGCACTGGCCCCACTGTGGACACACTATGTGGAGATGTCCTGTGGGTAGACAGGCTGCATGGACTGTCAACCGCCTGCCATGCCCTAGATGGCCTAACATATCAGCCACTTGAGTTAGAGCAGCAGCATGGGCTTTGACTTCTGCTAGAGCTAACAGAAACAAAACGGCCAGTGCAAGCAGGCAGCAGCATTACTACACTGCTTGACATTGTTATTGTTGACGTGAGGAAAACTGGAATTCGACTTTGCTTTTCCCTAATTTATTTTATTATTCAGCACAGTGCTGATGTAGTTAAGTAAAATATTAACATGCATTATTTTTGGACAATACTCAAGGCTGTTTGTGACTACGGATCAGCTGTTCTGTCGGATTTTTTGAGAAATGAGGACTAATCTGCAGCTGGCAACAGCAAAGCAAATTCTCTTGTATAGCAGCATATGCTAAATAGCTCTTCAAGCGCGCAGATGCATTGCTGTAAAATACTTCTCATGTCTGCGTATCTGCATCTCCCAGATGGGTCCCAAGCTGTGCCAAACTGCATCTCATCAACTGCTATGAACTATGGCATCACATGACCATAGGAGATATGTGGAGTCCTATTCTGTCTTGCCTTGGCACAACGTGGTCAAGCGATGCATCATCAGGGAGCAAACACTTTGTCAAAATGGAGGTAGGTAAAGGATAAGGGAAGTAAGGGAGAGAGTGCCTTTTCTGCTCAAACTGTTGAAGTTCTGTTCAATGAGCAGAATCAAGGAACGAGACTTTTGTCTATTCTTTTTTTCACTTTAGAAAAAGATTAATCAGCAGAGTTTGAGTTGATTCGGGTTTGCGCGAGGGTGTGACAGAGCATTGAAAGATTTCATGGGACGTTGCCCCATGATTCACTGAGTTATTGGTTTCCGCCCTGTTTTAATCGCTGACGCCCGAGCCAAAAAATCTCGGAGGATTCCGGAGAGTTCTTTTCTCCACCATTCAGCAGAATGGAATTTGGTCTGCAAGTGCCTCACGTCATTCGAGGCGTCCTTCACAGTTTCGGGGGCCCTAATTCAAACCACATGGAGGCCAGCGTCCGGTTACGGACCTCTGTGAAAAAAAGAAAAAAAAAAAAGAAAAGAAAAGGACACATTCCCATTGGCTGCATCAGGACGGGAAATGGAGTGTCTTGATGGAAAAAGATAACAAACAGATCTAAGTAGGAGTCACAACATAGCCAAAGCCCAAACATATTCACATGCATAAATATACATACACATGTACATACACGAGGACATATACAAATATACATGCATATACACAAATACACACACAGGCTGTGAAACATACACTTGGGCCTGCAAAAGCTGTTTGCTTGACATGATGGAAGAATGAGCAGCAGGCTCTGTAATATTGCTCCTATTCTTCATTGACAAGCATATATATTTTTTGCTGTTCCCAACTGACTTTGCAGCGCTGAACTCCATTTATGAATTATCTGACATATTTCCTGCTATTTTTTTGACAGGAGTACTCAGAGGAAATTTCAAGGCACCTTTCTCCTGACAAGTAGAAATATCAATATTTGAATAAATTGCAGATTTGGATCTCCTCACATGGATGCTCTCCAGCAAGTGTGTGTGTGTGTGTGTGTGTGTGTGTGTGTGTGTGTGTGTGTGTGTGTGTGTGTGTGTGTGTGGGGGTGTGTGTGTGTGTGGGTGAGAGAGAGAGAGAAAGAGAAATATAAAGAAGGTGTATCTGCGTATCTGTGTATGTGTGAGTGTGTGAGAGAGAGAGAAACAGAAATAGACAAACAGTGTAGCTGTGCATCAGTCTATGTGTTCATGTTTGCATGCTTGGTGCGTTTTCGTGTTTTGACAGATTGTGCGTTTTCTGACCTGTGTTGGG
>VUQK01043942.1:3358-25288 GCA_015106715.1 Bujurquina vittata
CCGGACATGTTGATTATGAGCAGAGGAAGAGCCCATTCAGTTTTGTTTGCAGACACCAAATACGCCACTGGGACAGGCGCTGGCAGAGGATGTGTTTTCCAGGGTTCTTTGTAGTTACAGTTGGCTGTCTCGAAATTTGAGCTTGCACAGGTGTGGGGCTTTGAGCTCACACAGACACCGACTTCAAACGCCGTTGGAAATACTGGCATTTTTACTGAAACCCACATAAACGACCCTCATCTGGAGTGTTTTTATTTTCTCACAGAAAGGACAGTTTCCTGTTTCCTAAAAGAAACTGTTCTTCAAATATTGAGAGAACTTTCTCATTTGGACAAATTAATTGCATATAACTGTCATAATGTGGTATTATGGTATTTCTCTTTATAGCATTACAGGATTATTTTTCCTCTCTGTACATTAAGCCCAAATCTCTAACCAGTGGGTAGGTGAGACTGATCTTCCTTGTGCCCTATACCACTAAAACTGAGACATATCTTTACTGGTTGAGCGTCTTCCAAGTGCCTGCATGACAGCTCCTCTGGAAATTTCAAAAGGACAAGAATTAATGCAAGAGCCAAACAAACAAGCCAGTCTGGCGGATTGTATGTGTCCAAGAACAAGGAGCAAGCCAGAGGAAGAGGAAGATCCCTGGACGGACGTAAGAACTGGAAAATGCTTTTGGTCATAGACCAGGAGATGCCTCCAGAAACCGCCATCACTTACTGGAGGACAGACTTGTGGCTATGATCTACTCACTTGCAGCCTACTTTATCAAACCCACGGTCCCTTGTGACAGTGGGTTTAAGAGGAAGACGTTCTGGCATAGCAAACTGCCTGGAAGTAGTGCAGCACAGCTTGAAAGTGAAAATCTTCCCAGCGGAATTTGCAAGCAGGGCGCTTTGCAACAACATCCACTGTAAAACCACATAAGGACCTGGGGATTAAAGTATAAGCAAACCATCAACACAGCATCAGAGGTGGCAGAACGCTGCAGTCAGCAGCTGAGGCTGAAAAGAAGTGATTCAAGTTGGGCAAGAAAATGAGTGGACTGTGCAGAAATTGAGGGAGCTGGAGCTAGCATTCCAGATTTCACTGTGGGCCAAAGTCACAGAAGCCTGCAGGATGGCAGGAGACCCACTGACGTCCTGAATAACAGGTTTTCATTGCTCTAAAATCCTCCAAAAGCTGCTACCAACTCTGAAGGCTGGAGGCAGGGCAGGTGTGCACATCTTTAAAGAAGCATCCCAGACCTGGTGTGTTTTATTGTTTCATTACAGAACTACTGTGGTCATGTATAGAGCTAAAATTATGTCAAAATATTTTCAGATCAAAGTGTATAAGACGCACTGCAGAGCGCTTATGTGCAAATAAATCTTACCAAAACAAAAATCACCATAACACAAGGAAGCACTTCTCCTAGTTTTCTAAATCAGTATGGACCCATGGGGGGATGTTTTGCAGTTATTCTGAAGCACTATCTAAATTCAGTTTCATTTAAACAGAGGCAATAAGATGAAACTGCATGTTTGGAATTGCCGGCAAAATGGTAATAACTGCTAATTTTACCTCCACATCAGTTTCCCCGCAGAAAAAGTCAAACTTTTCCAACTATCTTTGAATCCTCCCACAGATCACAGTCTGTTCTCATGTTGTTTCAGAAGTGGTCACGTGATGACAACAAACACAATGAATAAATAACATGTTGCACTTTTCATTACATTGTACAGCGCGGTTTTTTTTTTCTCTTCAGTGTTGGGATTTCCTGTCCCATAACACAGTATTTGTCCCTGCGCCATCTGTTCCAAGTACATCACGCGTGGTGCAACACATTGCGTCACAGCGTGTTCGTAACGTACCCGCCTGCTGTGGCCAAATGCAAATAGGGGAAGTCGGAGTTTACGCGGTGCACTTGAAGGCAACGTGAGAGAGAGAGCGAGAGAGAGAGAGAGAGAGAGAGAGAGAGAGAGGGTCGTTCATCAGCGCCTTTTCCGTTTCTGGCCACTCGCTCTGCCTCCTCTGCCGTGTCACCGGAGAGAGAGAGAAAAAGAGGAAGGAATATGGTTTCGTCTGACGCTCCTCCCGTTTCAGCGGCGCTCCTGTAGCGGGTCTGTAGTGAGAGCAGGAGGCTGGGGCTCGGTCTGCCACAAACCCCCTTTATACCTGAGACAACCGCCCTCCCCTTTACCGAGCAGCCTGCAGGAGCACTACCAGCACACCGGGACACATAAATGGGTGAGATGTGACGCTTTAAAACATTTTCCCTTTGCTTCTTCTTTGTAGAAATCCCCCCAAATAGCCTCCAGCGCCCCTGCACATCTGGATGGGCAGGAATCAAGCTCCGGTCCAGAGGCGCGGAGGGTTCATCCTCTGTCCGTCCTCCCCAGCTCAGCTCCCCTGACGTCGCTCCGTGCACAGCTTGCTCCGCAGGCTCGGCGTCTTCGCGCACATTTGCGATGCTTTATTGATGATTAGAAAGCCGCCGCGCGTGGGAGTGCGGCGCGTCCGCACGGGAGCGGCGCCGGGTCACATTGATGGGTTGCAGATGTTGACACGTTTGCATTCGCTCTCTGTCCGTCTGCCCATTGTGTGCCACAGAGTCCGTGCCTGTGTGGATGAAACAGGCCTTACTCCTCTTATCGTCGCCATCGTTTCCCACGGCGCTGCGCCGCTGCACGCAATGCGTGACTATTAATTACCCGCAGAATTGGAGGTCGAGTAATTAATTAAGCGTTATACAAACGGGCTCTCTCTGGCGTCATGCGGACCTGCGTTTGCATGCCACTTTTTATTTCTGTAAGATTGCTCAGTAAACGACCGACCGAGTGATCAACTGAACTCTACACACCTCTGAGCAGAAACGAAGAGATTTACAAGTTGCAGCTGCTTTCCTCTGACAGTACATCCTATTTCTGTTAAATACTTTTTTTTTTCTTTGTGCAAGCATGTAAACAAACAACGCGAGGCTGACCTCAGGGGAAACACGCATTATAACAACTTTCAATGCTGGAATGGCAACTGGGAAAAGCAGTAAATTACCCCAGAGGCCCACAAATCCCTGTAGTTCCTAAGTGAAACGGAAAACTGTGACAGTGCATCGCAGGAGTACAGTATCAGCTCTTAAACAGATCATGCATATGAGCTAGATCTATGCAACACCTATAGCAAAAGCCTCATTAGGTTTGATACCGTGATTATTTGGTGACTGGATGATTCATGTAGAAAAAGATGCCAAAAAACGTGCAGGTTTAAACTTTACCTGTGCTAATTAGTTATTTGAACCCAATGAGCCTTATTGTTTTAATATGTAACAAACCTAAATGTTGCCGGATAATCCACTCAAGTTCAATCAAATCATTTTGAACCAGCGAGGGCAACTAATTTACTTTTAAATTGTTCAAAACGCATGTGCGTGACATACAGAGACACAAAGCATTCAAAGAACTATCTTAGTTTCTGCACGTGCACTGTCTCCGAGCAACTTTTTCCTGGGAGAAGTTACTGTGTTGAACTTATATTGAACCATCATTTTTTAACTAGTAATTTTAATCTCTTGACCAGCGACACATCCATGGTTGGGGTTGGGTTTTTGTTTTTTAGCCACGTGCAAAAAAACTTTAACTAACTTTAACCCTAGCTGAAGATGAGTTACCATGGACGCGTTGGATCTTCAGTGGTTAAGAATTATTATTAAGCTATTCGCTTGATTACTGTGCTCATAATTAAATGTGTTGTCGTTCGCTTGTACGTTGTGCATTTTGAAGCTCAGGCCACTGGGTGTAGCTCCCAAGTGACGCTGTGTGCCAAGGGACACTAAACATAAGTATTTTTAACTTAAGCACACGAGTAGACCTCATTAGTGATCTTTACCAACCTATAACCATCCTTTGATTGGACATCTCAACCTAACAGCATGTCATCTACTGACGCTTCATGTCATCATGTCATTCGGTGGGTAAACACAAAAGCTTTGCAGCTTCACCTTTTCTAAACTTTCAGCATCACTAAACAAGTATTTGTATATTTATACATTTATTTACATTCATAGTTTCACTGCAGCTACACCCATACTTTGAGAAAGCTGTGTCTATGCATCCCGTGTGCTTATTTCTTTTCTCGTTCCTGCACATACTGTCATGCCCCCAGACATGCAAATCTCTGGGTAAAACTGCAGATATCGTGGTGAGAGAAAAAAAAGCTAACTTTCAGTTAAAGAATGGTATATAGTGTGCCATTATACATGAGGATGTACTATATCTTAAAATAGTCGAGTTTCAATACTGGCATCACTTTACAGTGTGGCCAAAAGCTGTTTCACTTTTGTCATCTGAAACTGAAAAGCTTTCGCTGTCTTCCTGCTTTTTGTTGCTAACATTGTTCACGTACACTAAAACCTCAAGAGGAATGTGTGTGCGGTGGACGTTCTGGGAAATGATAGTTCTGTGAGTACGGCAGTGAGAGCTGGGAGAGATTAATAGATTTTTGTCACAAGATGCGCTCGACAGCAGACCGACGAGCAGAGAGTGGCTGGAATGTTCCTTTAATGTGGGGGAATTTGCTGAAGCCTGCGATCTGATCCACAGTTGGAGTGGGTGGCTTTGACTCTCAGTGGGCTCCAGTCCAGAGTGAATGTTTTACAGACAGAAACACACAGCTGCTCTTGACATCATCGGCCACAGCAGCACTGAAACTCACCCACTACTATACACAAGTCCGGTGTAAACTTGTGGCTACACGGCTTTGCAGAGTTCACTGTCTGTATGTCTTGTTTCCCTTTATCTAAACTGACTGCAGCTGCTCAGAGGATGCTGCACACTCATCTTGGTTTTTGTTCGAGTGTGTATTTCTTGACCACTTGAGTGGGAGTTTTATTTTGTCTGCAGACTTTCAGATATTCAGATTCTTGTCTTCTCAAGGCCTTCTGTTACTCTTCTGCACAAACAACGTACGCGTATAGGAGAGTATAATACGAGTATAAGGGCTCCCACTACTGATTAATCATTTCTTCTTCAAAACATCTAAAAGTTGTTTAAAAACCTCCGTTACGGCCATTTATGAAACAAAAAAGATGCAGGGAGGAAGAGAGGACTTGAATGTGTTTATGATTTTGTTCATAGTGCTGCAAGCTGATGTCTAAAGGCTACTGGACACGTTGTTTGATGACATATCAACTGTAAGCGAACTGTTGCCATTATCAAAAATTGACTTCCTGTATCCTAAATCACTCTAATTAACTTTCATTTTCAGTATTTCTCATAAAGAGTGGCCACTGACTAAGCCAGATGGTCTGCACAAAATAGCACCTGGTGATTTGTGACTTAAACATAGACTGTATATAAATGCTAGAGCCTGTGTGTTTGAGCCCCATCGGCTCTGAAGTGTCCATTTCTAGTTGCCATTGTTGCTGCTGTCTGTTCATTGAAATATTGTGGTTTAGAAGGATAGATAAAAAGTAACTTTGTCATTTGTAAATGATTAAACTCCTGATTAAAAACTGCACAAGGTTTAAAAGAAACCTTAGTTCAATCGCGGTCAATACAGCGCTATCGAGATAAGCTAAAGTGATTCTGGCTGGCTGGCCGGGGTGCGTACGTGGCTGCACTGAGTGGGGTTTTCCCTTCATATCTGAGAGGTTTTCTGGACAAGGATTTGGGGCAAAATAGAGTGCTGTTAACAGTTTTTGTTCAGTGCAGTTCTAAGAGATATTTGCAGGCAGTGAAGTTAAGACAGTAGACATTGGAGAAAAAACAGTTAATCTTGAGTGTGCCATTGCTTGACTGTTTATGTCTTTATCTCTGGTTGGCTTTTCACATCCTTTGTCACGAACACTTTATTGTCAAAAGGATTCACTCATCCATCCCATTCCAGGAGCTACAGGTACCGTGATAAGATGCCACCTGTGCAGCAACTCGAGTCAGGAAATTTCTTCACTATTAAATATTCCACAGTTAGTGATATTATAACAAAGTGGAAGTGATTGTGAACGACAGCAACTCAGTCATGAAGTGCTAGGCCACATAAAACGACACAGCAGGGTCAGCGGATGCTGAGGCACGTAGTTCGCAGACGTCGTCAACTTTCTGCAGACCTCCAAACTTCGTGCGGCCTTCAGATTAACACAAGAACGGTGTGTTCACGGCGTGAGTTTTCATGGCCGAGCAGCTGCAGCCTAAGCCTTACATCACCAAGCTCCATGTAAAGCGTCAGATGCAGTGGTGCAAAGCACGCCGCAACTGGACTCTAGAGGGGAGACATGTTCTCTGGAGTGATCAATCACGCTTCTCCATCTGGCAACCTAAAGGATGAGTTGGGTTTGGAAGTGGCCAGGCGAACGGTACGTGTCTGACTGCATTGTGCCAAGTGTAAAGTTTGGTGGAGGGGGGATTATTATAGTGGGGGTCTTTTTCAGGAGTTGGGCTCGGCCCCTTAATTCCCGTGAAAGGAACTGTTAATGCTTCAGCATACCAAGACATTTGGGACAATTTCATGCTCCCAACTTTGTGGGAACAGTTTGGGAATGGCCCCTTCCTGTTCCAACATGACTGCACACAAGTGGACAAAGCCGGTCCATTAAGTCATGGATGAGCCAGTTTGGTGTGGAAGAACTTGATTGGGCTGCACAGAGTCCTGACCTCAACCCTAACCCTAACCCTGACAGAACACCTTTGGGATGAATTAGAGCAGAGTCTGTGAGCCAGGCCTTCTGGTCCAACATCAGTGTCTGACCTCACAAATGTGCTTCTGGAGGAATGGTCATAAATGCCCAATAAACACTCCTAAACCTTGTAGAAAGCCTTCCCAGAAGAGCTGAAGCTGTTAGAGCTGCAAAGGGTGGGCCTACACTCTTAGGTTATGCTGGCAGCTTATTTATTAAGATGCATTTATAGACTCTGTTAGCTCGACGCGACAGTCGCTTCGTACAAGTTCCATAGGAAATAAATGGAGAGCGAGCGATGCCGCTCCCCGTGCGTCGAGCACTTTACAGTGCACGGACACAAGTCACATCCTAGAATTTCACTTACTGAAAAAAACCTCGAGGGCAGACTTGATGGTTGAGAGGTCCAGCTCTGCAAGTCATATTAGCAGAAGTGACTTCTAGCAGACGCCTAGCTGTCTATAGAAAGCCAGCTGTCACTCAGAGCTACCCTGCTGCTAATAATGCACAACTGTAAGCTTTAATACAGTTTAAACAGGTGAGATATCAAAGAGCAATTCACCCCTTTTTAGTTTTCCTGTAGTGGGAAGTTAGCTATCGAGTCCAAAAGTGGTTCTTACTGCAGTGTAAATTGTTTTAAATGAGATATTTTAACATGGAAGTCGCTTTTGGAGCCGGCCTTAAGTGGCCATTAGAGGAACTGCACTTTTTGTCACTGCTAAAGACGTGCTGTGTAACGCTTGTAATCCAACACATTGATGCAAAAACAAACAAGTGTTATCTTTTATTCTTGCTCTAATAAGACAACATCCCTTTTCTGACCTTTCGGCTCTTTTTTTTTTTGTTTCGCTTGCGAAACAAGCGGGCTGTTTGTAGAAAAGTGACAGGAAACTTGATGGAAGCCATATTTTTTGACCGCAGTAACTTAAGTTCTCTCTTTTGAGGCAAATGCAACTTTAGAAAAACATACATACAGACAACACCCATGGGTGAGTGTGTCCGAGCTTTTGACTGGTACTGTACATTATACTGTACTTCCCAAAATGTATAGCAGCACTGACGCAAGCAAAAAAAATGTTAGGCGTGTTTCTGTGAATGTGGTTTTAACAGCTAGTATTAATCTTATGTTCACAAGTCCTCACTGTCATTTCAGACGCGTTCTTGCTACCTCAGTACTGCGGTACTCAGTACTGCATGTATTATGATGAACTCTCAGCATGCCATCTCGTTCTGAGAGTTTCCAGAGGTCAAAGGGGGTGACCCCTCCTCGGCTCTGGAACTCCAGCACCCTCTGCAGTTGCCTGTATTTGTTTGGCTTTGCTTTGGTGTTGGTGTTTGGATGTCGCCACATCCAATGACAACACCCAAACCAATGATGTGTTACTCTAATGAGAGCAAACAATGGATTTGCTGGGTCTATTTTCTGCCACGGATTTAGCACAGAGGGCGGTACGTAAGGGAGGGTTTGTGGTACTGAAGGAACATGTGAGCCAGAGCAACAGTGTGGTTTCTTGATAGGGTTTGGACAATAATACGGAATAAACATTATTAGGTTTTGAATACACTGACAGTGACAACTGGAACATATTTAAGTTGGTGAATTTTCCTTTTTTACGCCTTGTTTCCTCATCTCTCTTTCCTTTTTGGCCCTAGGCCCGGTCAGGTCCCTCTCTAGCAACTTTCTGCTGAGGGTGAGGGACCGCAGACACCTGGTTGTTCTGGGCTAGCTCCTCTCATCTTCTTGGGCATGTTAGTATAACAAAAAAAAAAGGATAGATACAAGAAAATTGGTGAAAAAAAAAGGGGGGCCAAAGATGAAAAAAGAAAAAAAAAGAAAAAGGGTTGTTGGGTAAGGGACTTGGTGTGAGTGTGTGTACGAGTTAAAAAAAAACAACTTCTTCCTCCTTTCTTATTTTGTGTGCCGAAGAAATAATATACAAGAGCAGAACATGAGATTGGGAGGTGTGCCGTAGCAGTGGAGCATAATCAAGACGCAATCAAAGAAAGCCCAGCCTGTAGTGAAAAGAGAGAGAAAGAAGGCAAACCACCAAAAACAAACAACCACAGACACACACACAGATGACGGGGGATTATAACTGGATAGTGTTTGAGGAGTGGGATAATTAATGTATCTTTAAAAACTCAGCTTTTGTATAAACAAGACAAAGGGAGCTGAAGACAAAAGCCACCGCAGCCACAGCCTGTTTACCCTGCTGCCATCTGGCGAGTGACACACGAGTATCCGCTGCCGAAACACCACCACCAGACTTTGGAGCGGTTTCTTTCCTCAGGCTGTGAGACTACTGACTTCACCTCCCACACTTCGATACAGAAATAGCCCTTTTTTTTTTTTACAACTTAATTAATAATTCGCTTACCTTATTTTTCTCCTGTGCTTCACATACAGGAATCAAATCAAAATGTTACACAATCGCGCTTTGCATAGAAATCAATAAAAAGATCTCAACTCATAAAATGAACTTGAATCTGTTTCCTTTGTTGCAACATCAAGACTGGTTTGCAGACTACCGCACTTTTTTCTCTTGACGCACTTCTTATTCACAGTCTTTCTTTTCTTCTAATAACGTGCAGACATATTTAACTTTATCAAGTTAAAGAAGTTTCAGCTTCAACATGCTGAAGCTTGAATCCGAGCAGATCACACAGTCCAGCTCTGTGCGCAGGCAGGGACGTCAGTAGCAGTTGTGTGCAGGTATGCAGCTGCATGCATTGGGAGTTAATTGAGTTAACCTTTGTGCGCAGGACTGAGTGAATATCCTTTGCACATTAGCCACCGTCGTGCTGTTCTGTGTGTGCCACAGATAATCACCGTAGGCTGTTTGCTTTGTAAGCTCGCATCGCCGCTGGAAGATCTCTCTGCGTGGCTTCACATGTGACGGCTCGTCTTCAGAGCCCATTTGGCGTTAACATTGTGTCACTTTTTAACTTGCACCCGACTTTGCACTCGGTGATGTGCGGAGCCACAAGCTGTCTTCTCCTTCAGCAGCGGGCGGGTTGCTCAGGGTGGGTGGGAGGACTGCAGTGCGTTGCCCTGTTCTGCCACTCAGCTCTACTGTAATGCAGTTTGCAAGATAACTGCCACAAGCTATCGGTTCACAGAGCACACTTCTCCTTACTGAACAACCTGCCACTTCCCCACAAATATTACAGCTGAGATCAGTAAAAGGAAAATAGCACTCATGCCACGTCGCTGCCTCAGCTGCGACTAATCTGTAGAGTTATCTGGAGCCAAAATCATATCCCACCATCTGAGTGGCAGACCAACTTGGACTACAGTCGTCTGCTTTGTCTTGTGGATGTCTTCCTCCTTCCCACTGATTTAAACTCTCTGCCACACCCTGACCTTCCACTGAGCACAACTGCTATCACAAGGAGCGGCTGCTACAGCATCCTTTAATGCAGTTAATGCTACAGCATATACATGTGTGAAGGAGGTTGTTGGGGGGGCACATCTGAGTCATAGCAACCCCCCTTATACTGTTGTTCCCATGGTTACCCAACCCCTGAAACTCCCCTATTGCATCCCCTCGGTAAGCTGCCCACACAGTTTAGGCCTCGGCAGCCGGTGCGTGCGTGTGTGTGTGTGCAGGGAGCTGGCCTTAATAAGCAAAATGTGATATGACACATAAGTGCATTTTTACAAGTATTATCAGCTGCACACGCAGTCACAAGATGTTTCTGCGTGTGTGAAAATGCGAGTCGGTGTGAGAGGGTTAGAGGAAACGAAGGGAAGGTGGGTTTTTTAGTTACTGTTTTGGAGTTATTATCTCAGAGAAGAAATCTGCTTCACCATATTTCAGAAGTGTCCACCTCACGTGTTCAGTGTGATGTACATTTCTGCTTGCTTTTTTTTGTTTTCATTGATGTCTAATTGTTACTGTAGAGCAGAGGCGTTTTCAGGATTTAATGATTTTTTTAATAGGGTGGCACAAACCTACTTCAGTAACCATGCGTTACAAGCCCGCAACATTATGGCGGCTGCACGATTCAACATCGTGGTGACGGAGCTAATAAATACAGTCTGATTGCATCTGTGAATATGCTTCATTCTATTGAGGTGCAGAAGGAAAGAACAATGTTTCACACTTCCTTTGCTGCACCATAGATAAGGTAGACAATGGACCAAACCACTTCATATTAGGGGGAGTTCAGCTTTCAAAACTAGGTAATATATAGTTTTGTCTAATTAGTAAATTAAGTAAGTAAGCTAGGAACTGAAAAAACAATAAAAGCAAAAAACAAACAGATACACGAACGGTGTGAGATCAAATACATAATTACCCGAATGCCTGCTGTTTTCTTTAGAAACCTAAGCCGAATCAATAAAACAAAGGGATGAGGGTGATTTTTTTTCCAGAGTTTTGGAGCCACTGCCCCAAAGGCCCGAAGCACCAGCAGTAACCTTTGCTCCAAAGACCTAAGGGACTGGCTGGAAGAGTAGGCCAATAAAATCTCTGAGGTACACTGGGGGTGCCTCACCACAGTTTTAAAGGTTAAAGCAAGAGGTTTAAAACCAACGCTAAAGCTGACAGGGAGAGATTTTAGATTTTGTCTTGTCTTAATTAGCGCAACAGCTTTGAATACATGTTATTATACTATTTTCTTTTTTTTATGCCAGCAAAAAGTAATAATTTCTGCCAGTGGCCGCTCTGATACCACACGTTTTTGTGTGAGGCATCAGGAAGGGCCTATAAAATGTGATCCCACCTCCCTCCCGCTCAAATGAAAGCTCCCCCATTGACTCAAAGGGAATAATTACTCTCATCGAGTTTCTTTTGAGTCATCTGGAGGAGGGTTTGTGTATACAGGTCACCGAGCAGCACCATGTGGGAATTTCTGACCAGTTTCAAGCCCACAAGGAAGAACTAGCGAGCCAAAGTGACGGTCTAAAAAAAGGAAAAAGCACAAACTTAAAGTGTCTTTTTTTTTTCACTCGTGGGTATTGTGGCTGGATGGGTCATGTTGACTTTTTCACGTACCGCTTACATTGCAGAGAATCTGGGAAATGAGTAGTCAGAGCAGCAAATCTGAGCTTCCTGCAGCTTTCCAAAAGATGTGATTTTTTTTTTTTAAAAAGAGATTTTTAGATGCCTTGAACAGCCAGTGTCCTGATTGCAATGGGGATATCTATTTTGGGGCACTAGACCTCATCAGCCTGCATATTCATCTGAGTGGCGGTTTGTTTGTGAGTGTGAGGTTGTTCCATTTGGTGTATTCATGCTGAAAGAGTCGCAGGAAACAAGGCATCCTGCATGTAAAATGGTTTTTACGTGCAGTGTAAAAAGATTGTGGAGAGGCAAAACACCAACCACTTGTTTTTTTTAGGATTTTTACATTTCTTATCTTTGTGTCTTGTTTTCTGTTCGATTTAGCTGCACATCTGTGGACCGATGATTTCTGGTTGTCCTCATGATGGCTCACGGGGTAATGTGCCATTAGCCTCACATATTTTAACATTAGTTAAGGCCATAAGTTGTTCCTGGTAGTGGTCCTTGATGCTGTAATTTTTACATTTAAAACCACTCTTTTTATCCAACTCCTGCTTTCCCAGAAGCTCTACAACAAAGACTGAGTGTGCAAAGTTACACTGACCCACAGCTGGGCCACAATAGCAACATTAGGTGAATACGGCAGGTTGAAATAAACCAAAATTACCCTTTAAAATGCACAAATGTGGCAAAAGCTTTCCTAACAAATGTATAAACTGAATATGCAACATTTTCAGCTGCGCTTTGAAAATGTGTTTACTCTGAATTATCGCCGCGTTTTCAGTTTGTGGCCTCGGAATGTGGTAAGCCGCTAACAAACACTGTGCGAGTGGAAACGCTTTATATTTTTGAGTCAGGCTTTAATTTCCTGACAGTGAGTAGATAGTGACAGATGTGTACGACATTTCGTGAATATTTTAGTTTGTTTGTGAGGTATTTGCGGTGAGGACAGGTGGGCTGCACAAACAGTTTGTGTCGGCAGAAAGGAGAGGAAGATGAAGGAGATAAACAATGCGAGTTTCTAAAAAAGCAGCTTGATTTGCATTCAGTGTTTCGTGCCATTTTAGAAAAAAAAACACACTTTGGTTTGTGAACAACAACAACAAAAACAAAAAAGGGACATCTTCAGTGAGTGAATGAAAACTGGTTTTCCCCCAGAAAATGAAGCAATGTTCTGGACCTCTGAAGTCATCAAAACCGCTGAACCATTATGGAAGAGTGCGGTGCCTCTGCAGTGTTTGACCATTTACATATTGTAACATAACTCTCCCTCTTGCCCTCTGGACACAGTGGAGGCCGTGGTGGAGTTCGACTATGAGGCTCAGCAGGACGATGAGTTGAGCCTGACGGTGGGCGACATCATCGTGAACATACGCCGGGATGAAGGAGGATGGTGGGAGGGTGAGCTGGGTGGACGCAGGGGGCTGTTCCCAGATAACTTTGTCAGGGTGAGTAATTGCAAACAGTCCCTGTGACCTAATTTGTTCTCTCTCATGCTTAAAGACTATAGAAACCCACAAAAGAGCCTCTACAAATAGCAGCGGAGGAGACCTGTGGCTGTGGTTTGCTTTTGGTATTTGCACTTGTTTCTGTTGCTTTTTTTGAACAGGAAAACACATGTGCACGTTTGAGAATTTTCCAACATTATACTCTTTGTAAAGTGGGTTAGACTAAAATTAGATTTAAGGTTAGATCAAATTAGGAAGTAAGGTTAGATTAAGGTTGAGTGTGTGATGAGGAATGATGGAAAAATCAGTGGAAAATGGTGTTCATGATGGTGGTGGAGTGCAGAGCTGCACAGCATATAAGTCACATTATTTCTTTTGCACTCATCATCAAACCATTTAGCAAACACTCATCCTCTCTACACATTATTTTTTAAATTTATTTATTATTTTTTTGAAATATTATTAATTTATCCCTGGACAGAAAAGGCTTGCAGACAATAAACATTCTCTTTGGATTAAACCAGTACATTTTTGCAACTGTTCTGTAATTCTACAGTGTTACTTCACTGATTGCAGTTTTCTGCAACAGTTCAATGCAACCAGACAAGCAGAGGAAGCAACAAAATAAAGTACATCAGGATCTCTCACGGCTGACACTTTGAATTGATATAATTCCACAGTGTCATCATCTTCTTGCTGCCATTCCTACTGTAATGCATTTACTTGCCTTTACAAACACACATTTTAGTCTTGTGATATTTGCCTCTGAGCTCAAGTGGCCTCAATAAGTTTTGGCTTCACGCAGTGTTTGGAGAGGTCTGAAGGCTTCACAGTCATTATTCCACTTAGTAGGATTTCTCTCAAAACATTCAAATACGATGTCTGGCCTCCTCTGGCACATCTGCACATGAAATGCATTAATGTCCAGATCTGTTGCTAAGGAAATGCTGTCCGTTCCTTCATGCGTGCAGCCTGCGGGTGTGCAGTGGTCATAGGTTGTGACTTCCTCTGATGAATCAGCGTGTCCCAGGCGTGTTCAGCAGGAGGCATATTGGGGCTAAATTCTGTTCAAGGAAGTGGCATTGCCCCGCGGAAACAGCCACAAGGTGGGGTGCGGGGTTGGAGCGCCTCGCCTCGGTACCTGTGTCCAGTCATTTCTACCAAGAACAGTCCAGATCAGAGATGATGCTCTCGTGGACATGCAAGACTGCAACAGCAGCTCGAACACGCGTGCCAGCGTCCGGCGTGCCAATAGCTCAGCCTCAGTCAACTTCACGCAGCATGGTGGCACTGATGACAGTGCTGTCCATGCAGTTCTTTTTCTGTTCTGAGACCACTGGCTTGAGATGCACCAAACTAAACCATTTCTGTGGTGTAAAAGTGAGGTCTTTTGTGTTGGGCAAACAAATTCCCAATCCCACCTTTGATTAAACCAGGGATCCTCAGATCCAGGCCTCGAGGGCCGGTGTCCTGCAGGTTTTAGATGCATCCCTGATCCAACACACCTGAATCAAATGGCTGAATTGCCTCCTCAGTATGCAGTCAAGTTCTCCTGAGACCTGCTAATGACTTCTATATTTGACTCAGGTGTGTTGAAGCAATGACACATCTAAAACCTGCAGGACACTGGCCCTCGAGGCCTGGATCTGAGGATCCCTGGATTAAACCAATGAACCAGAACAGAGAACTTGGGTATTCTAAGAGATTCAATGACAGAGCAAGAAATGGATTTAAACAAAGATTTTAAATGAATTTGACAACACAGAATGAGAGAAAGTAACTATAAAACTGTTCAATTCTTTGCTGTTAGTCAATTAACCAACAACTAATATTCTGCTCCCTTATTGTCTGACTGATGATAAGCAGCTAATATGTTAGCCACATTTCAGCTCAATTACCAGCAGCACGGCTGCCTGGTCACAAAACCACAACAACCACAAAGGGAACTGTGAGCGTAGTCAAAATGGCATGTTGTGTGCACTTGCCGTGTTGTCATGTGTGCACGTGCTACACTGGAGCAAGCATCTTTCGAGTTGGATACAAATAAATTATTGCCTGACCTTGAATCAGTTGCCAAAAATAAATAAATCAACCCTTATCAAGCCTTTAAAAGTAGCCTAATTTCCTGCAGTTGTGGCAGCCGTGTTCAACAGTTCAGACTGAGACTCAGGATTTGTTATGCTGGTAGTGACTGAAGCAGTGCTGATGCAGTGTAGTGCGGCTACAGGGGTCAGGTCTCACTTTCCCAAACATCTTCAGACCCCTTCAACCTGGAATCAAGTGAGAAAGTTTGTTGGATATCATGCAGTTCCCCCTGGAGCAACAAATCAAATAAATTCCAGCTTCTCAAATGGGAATGTCGGGTTTTCATTTATGATGGTAAACCCTTCTGTTGAGATGAAACAAAGCAACTGAAGATATTACTTTGGACCGTTCTCACTGTCTGGAACAACTAATATTTGTTAGATTATTGCTGGATCATCTTTTCTGCGGAGCAAAATGTGTCTGCATGACAGCTTCTGCTTCTAGTTTTTTCTTCTTCTTCCTCAGATTTGCTGGTTTGGTAATTGAAACAGATCTTGCACAAATGTAGGTGTGAGATTCAGTAATGAGGGAAGTCTCACAAAAAGGTAAAACAGTCGGTGTGTAGTGATGAGAAGAAGGAAGTACCTTGCTCACAGTCTCATGAGAGGAAGTAGAAAAGTGCTACAAACCAAGGGCAACAGGACTCAGTTTGATTACAGCAAAGAAGTCCATCTATTGTCAGGCTGTTCTCTGTGCAGTCAGGCTTCATTTGTGCTGACTGAACATCAGCTCTTGTATTCACCATCAGAGAGCCGGACAATGGGCCTCCAGAGGCTTTGCGTGGACGTTGTGTGTGTGTGTGTGTGTGTGTGTGTGTGTGTGTGTGTGTGTGTGTGTGTGTGTGTGTGTGTGTGAGAGAGCGACAGAGGGAGGCTGTGAGTAATGCAGTAATACCAAACTGGTCTGTCACAAGACTGCAGTTATGGGAATCAGTGACAACCTTTGCCAAGTGGAGGAATGTATGCGCGTAGGAAGCAGAGGATGTGGACACACATGTTTGAGAGAGGTGACGGGAAGCAATTGCACGCACGCGTCACCGCGGCTGACAAAAACCGGGAAAGATAACTGACTATAATTGTGATTTTTTTTGTGTTTTTCAGCTGTGGATGTTTGTCAGGGTCGACTCAGGTTAACACACTGTTTATTCTGAAAATAGTTAATGCAGCTGAGTGCTTTAGCGAGGCAACAATTCCTTTAGATGTCACGGGGCCGCAAGTATTTGCAGGCTTGCGACGTGTTTGTCGCAGGTAATGTTATATTTGTTAATTAGCAGCTCAATCGAAAAGCTGTGCCGATATAGCTCAAAAATCTTAGTCAGATGGACGATGCTCAGTTCTGTCACAGAGCGCACGCACTTCGCTTACATTATTCACCATCTTTGCCAAATTATGTCGACCTGATCTCACTTCTGTTTCTCAAGTGCAGATTTCCTTATAACACCCAAAAAGCACACTTGGTTTACACAGTTTAATGGCCCATTAACCCAAAGATAAGACCAAAGATTTTCAGTTTACTATAAAACAAAAATGCATTTAAAAAAATAAATAAATAAAATAAAATAATGACTCATTAGTGCTTTATTTCTAATTTGTTTACTTTTCACAACAACCTTTTCTCACCATGAAAACAAGTAGCTGATTTCCTCATCATCAACATCCCTGCAGACTCTTAGCAGAGGTGGAGGATATCCTGTTTATGGGGAATGCTGTAACCCCGTGACCTGCGTTCATTGGACAGTCACATATTGCAAA
The DNA here is from genome assembly GCA_015106715.1 of Bujurquina vittata. Classification (NCBI taxonomy): domain Eukaryota; kingdom Metazoa; phylum Chordata; class Actinopteri; order Cichliformes; family Cichlidae; genus Bujurquina; species Bujurquina vittata. The sequence continues at coordinate 20,304 of VUQK01043942.1, forward strand.
TGAGTATCACATGCTCTGATCTGACATGAAATGCGTTGGGAGTGGAAGTGAATGTTGTTCGTTTTACAGTGTTTGCTTTAGAAAGCCAATACACTGATTACTGTGTTTTTACTAATACAGTCAACATTGCATGTGTTTAAGCTATGGGCCCCATACAGTATATTAACCACTCTACTGCTTAGTCAGAAAAAGCACGAGAAAATGCAAAAAATAAAACAAGGCTTCCAGAGTCTAGATCACATTTTCAAATGACAGTCCAAACCTGGTTATGTGCCTCACTGCTTCCGTAGGAATTAAAAAAAAGAAAGCTTTGGCAGTCTGCAGACCCGGAGCATTCATGTGCGTGCTAACACAATGCTACCAGGAGTGGACTTCCCAGCAGATTCTCCTCAAGGTCAGATCATGGAACGCTCATTGAAACTGCAAAAAATCAAAAGCTACATCTCACTCTACAGGCCTCAGTTAGCATGTTAAATGTTAAAGTTCATGACAGTACAATTTTAAAAAGGCTAAACAAGCATGGCTTGTTTGGAAGGGTTACAAGGAGAAAGGCTCTTCTCTCTAAAAAGAACATAGCAGCACGGCTTAGGTTTGCAACGTTGCATCTGAACACACTTCTGGAACGATGTCCTTTTGGAGAGATGCGACCAAAGTGGAGATGTTTGGCCATAATCCACAGCAATACTTTTGGAGAATACTAAACACCCCAAATTAGCACAATCACTGCATACCAGCTGTTAAGCACGTTGGTGGAGGGCTGATGATGTGGGTTTGTTTTACAGCCACAGGATCTGAGCACCTTGAAGTCATTGAGTTGACCGTGAACTCCTCTGTATACCAAAGTATGCTAGACAACGGCCCAGTCAAAGTTCAGACCTCAACCGAATTAGAACGATGTGGTGGGAGCTTAATAAAGCCGTGCATAAATGAATAAATTAATTCCTGCAAAACTTAAAGAAGAGTGGACCAAAATTCAACTGCAGTGATGTGAGAGACTGATGAAGTCATACAGAAAAATGATTACTGCAAGTTATTGTGGTTAAAGGTGGTACGAGCTACTGAAACACAGAGTGTACTTAGTTTTTTCCAAGTACATTCTGGCTTATCTGCAAAACCCAGGTGTTCTCACTCATTCTGAGACCCAAAAAGAACTGAAACTGGGGCTTCTGCAAAGATTTGGATTAAGGGTTTAAATGCGTTTATAAATCGTAGTTCATTTTTTGACGATGTGGCCTAAAACACGGCACTTTAATCCAGTTTTTCTTATATCTTCAGCACAACAGTGTTCGTAAGCTGTGTGTGTGTGTGTGTGTGTGTGGGGGGTCTTTCCTAAGTGACTATTTTAGTTTGACCGCTGCACAGAGTTGTGCAATAAGGACTGAGTGTATAAAACAAGGGAAGATAATATTTTGCATCACTGTTCCGCTCTGCATTTCACAATAATTTTAGTTTCCCCATTCCTCGCCTCCCTCCACTGTGCGTCAGACTGCTCTGACAGCCCACCATGCAGCGGGTGCTTCAGTGCATTGTTTTGGTATTATCTGTGAAGAGAAAAGGTCAGAGGTCTGGTGATAGGGGACGCGCACAGCAGTGTTACGCATTCAAACACCGCAGGCCAAAACACATAGCTGCCATCAGGCTTTTAAACATTACACATGAACCCGGTAGTGTACATTATGCAGGTGTTTCCTGTTCAGATATGATGAATCACATTCTCTTCCTCTTTTCAGATGGATTTCCTTTTTCTCTGGGTTACCTCCATATCCCCGCAGGAGGAATTGCAGTCGAGCATGAATGCAGTCGTAAAAAAGGCAAACAGTGCAGTTAGCCTTTTGCATGATTTCCACCTCCAAACAAATTCATTACCTAAACAAACTCCCTCAAAAAAATAAATATAGCATATCTAAATTGTTGAATCTCTAGTAGCTCTAACTGTCTCGCCCTTCACATATATACCAAATAGAAGGCTACCAAATGGCTGCTGTGTACATACAATGTCTGTGCGCACACATTTCTGAGTGAATTTGTGTGAGTCTTTGTGTTCTTTTCCTGCAGGACATGCAGTCTTTAAAGTCAGAAGTGGAAGCTGCGGCGCCTGCCTGCAGAATCAATGTCTTTTTCAGTGGGTCTATACTAACAGTGCATTAGCCTATTTAACAAATGGTAAATACCAAATGTGACGGGGACGTTTGACGTGACCTCAGTAAGCAGAAATACTGCAACATAATTAACAAAGCCTGCACCTCTGAACCTCCTGATTTTCTAAAACATGAAAAAAATTAGCTGCAAACTCCAGATATTCAGCTGATATTAGGCTTTTATCAAGATTAATAGTTTGATAATCTTAATTTTGTGTTACTTGATCAGTTGATTATTTGACTAATTTAGTCATATAATTTAGTGTGTTAGCACTGTGGGCTGGCAGGAAACTCGATACTTTTTTCACTCCCCAGCCTATAAAGGCTGATCGGGCATTGTTACCATCCCGCTGGGCGTGTGGCCAGCTTTCAATTTTGTGAACGCGATAACTCAAGAATGATGTTACTAATCACAGAAACTGACAGTACTGACAGCTTTGTATTCATTATGAGTTTGCATTTCTTATTCCTGGTTCTTCCATTTGGAAGTCACTGAGGCTCATATGCACTCCATTAAGATCTACCAAGACCTGTAATTATGTGTTCTAGAACTGGTGCTTCCAGAGGATTTGTGCCACCTTAAGCTTCTACTGGCAGGATTTGGAGTTAAAGCACTTTTTGTAGAGCTATGCTGAGTCATTTGACAAATAATGTAATGTTAACAACTGAATATATCAGCATGTTATTTGTATCATTGCATATAAAAAACATGCTGCCTTCCCCATGGTGGTAAAGTCAAATGACTCACACTGGAGCATGCCATGTCATTCAGCCTGGGCAATAAGGAAACTTTTAATAGCAAGAGTAGATGACTGCATTAGTTAATCAAATTCAGCAATGAAAAGAAATAACCAAGGAAACCACAAAAACTGATGTTGGAGTTGAGATCCAGGCAGACAGACCGAGAAATATCGAGAAACATCTAATTTGGTTGATGCTGAACAAAGGGACGCAGATCCTGGGCTGAAAGTCAAAATGTGTGCATGGAGACATCAACAGCTGGCACAGTCCAGTACTCCATTTTGGCTGTCATTGCATGACAAAAGAGATAACGTTTCCTGCTCTTCATCAGATAAAGATGCACTTTTTGACGACATCTTAAATTGCTTAAATCGCGGGTCACATGATAACGTCAAATATAAGAGAAGTCGGAGACATCAAGAACATTAAAATCTTAAAATCTTTGCTGGGTAGCCAGAAACTCATGTTAGCAATTTAACATAAGGAGCATTTAAGAAGTGGTGGAGCCCAAACTGGAGCCATCAGGTGGCCAGAAATGGGATTAATGATAATGTTATCAAAACCACCGTCAGTGAGTGTCAGTCCACAAATTGCCAATATTTATCATTGTTATATGAGCAGATTGAAATACTTTCCTCATATGCATGCTAATCATGAAGCAAGCTATTAATTAGCTTAGCATATATAGATAGGAATGCTCTGTCCAAAGTTAAAGAGTATCCTCCCTAATTTTCTGTCCCAATATGAGTATTTTTATTTATAAATAAATACAAATTTAAAATAAGGAAAAAGCTAAATATCTATCTGAACACATGGAATTACTTTAGCTATAAATATATGTATATATATATGTTATTGTTTGCTGTCTGGAGGACAGTTTCTCTTCAGTGTTTCACTTTTTAATTAGCCATTTCCTGTTTTAAAAGGAGCACACAAACCACATGCCACTTTTTAATTGGCCTCTAAGCTATGGGGACTCTTTTCTCTGCTGAGCGTCAGATATTGTTTTATAGTTGTACAAACTCTGTACAACTTCCTCACTGTCTTCCCTTCCAAACTTATTTAGCTCCTAAAACGTCTCGTTTAGCCTCAGATAAGCTTCAGCTGTTGTCGAGGAAACGTCTTCTCTCGTTGATATTTTTGGATCTCAGAGGCTCATTAAGGCTTTCACGCCAAACCAGGCAATACACACCCAGAGTGTGTATGAGGAGTTGGACTGAGTCAGTGTACCCGGGCCTGCTTGCTTCACTGAGCTGCGTTCGCCACAGGCCAGAGCTTATGAAACAGTGTCATGATGAATGTGGTGGTTAGATGTGAACCATCGCGTCTAGTTTCCCAGGATCTCTGCGGTTTCTGTGTCTCCCTGTTTGCCGTCTCCTCGCCTGCCTCTTCTTGTGTCAATCGGCGTATTTGTCTGCTCGCCTCTCTTTGGTGTATTTGATCAGTTTCGCGTGCCGTCTTGTGATTCTTTATTTGAGTGAAAGTCACAGGGGTAGAGGCAAAGGCCACAGCTGTGAAGAAAGGGAAGCTTCTGTTTGTGTTTGTGTCCAAGCTTAGCGCTTACAAACTTTTGCTGCTCTTTTGCAGGTACACAGTCAGGGTCCCCTGGGTTGGCGACATCTAATAATATATTTCTGCTCACAGCAGCATCTGCAGCTGGGAAATAAATGCTGTTTCCCAGATGATTTGCATGCATCGAGCAGATATGCAGATTTGTTGCATACAAATGCACGCATAACCTTATTCTCAACATAACTAATTTTGCATTTGTTTATAAACAAAGCATTTGTGGATGAGAAGACATTTTGTACATGTAAAAGTCACACTGTTAAAGAAAAAACTGCTTCAGTTGAATTTTTGTTCTTCTTTCTCACTTATTTTAGTTAATCGGCGTTTGTCTGATTTTTGGTTCTGTATTTATATTTTCGGGCTCTAGCGTTACACGATTCACTTCAGAAATATCTCTATCTTATACAGTACTGCCTCTAGATCAGGGGTCCCGCTTCCTACTTCCAGTCTGTGAATTGATGTCAAAAATAACATACAATTTGGTGCTTTAAGTTACTTTTTTTTTAACATTTCGCTTAACCCAATTAATTGGAGGGG
>VUQK01043943.1:25106-37864 GCA_015106715.1 Bujurquina vittata
TATTATTTTTTCCACTTTTTTTTTTTTTTTTTTTTTTTTTTAACTTTTACTGGGCTTCTCTCGTGCTCCTTACTAGCCAGTATAAACAGCAACAAATGGCATGCTGTCACTACTTCTGTGGTCAACTGTAACGGGATACACCAGAGAGAGGTTCAAAAAGTGGTTGACGGAAGAAAGAATGCAATTGGAGCAATTTTCTACAACCAGCATCTGACATTCCTCTGACAGCCTTTCTGCTTAGCTTTGGACCCCTGCTCTGGCTTTGTGCCATTCATTCATGCACTGTAGGAGATTACTGCCTCTCTAAACCCAACAATACAACGGCTCTGATCTCCCAAATGCATAGTAATGAGAGGGAATCCAAGCATGTACAGAACAAATGTAGTCTGGACTCAACTGGCAACATGCTTTAGAAACAGTAAATTTTCTCTTTTTTTCCAGTTATCTTTGAAGTTCTTCAGAACTCATATGGAGCGTGGGGTACACCCACAATGTCTCCCTCCAACAAAAAAAAAAAATCCCCCCCTTCGAGCTTGAATCAGCATCTTGTCACAGCAAATTTGCAGTAGCGGTCACATAGTCTAGCTGGCCCTTGCAGTACAAATAAATATGGGAAACGAAAGCCCAGAAATCAGGAACAGACAGTTTATTTTTCAAACCATTTCTGTGGTTTCGCTCAATAAATGTCTCCTCTGAAATGTTAAGGGTTTGAGTCCACTTTGGTTTTCCATTGTCATTATGTTCTTATTGTTTGGGCAGCCTGACCCTTTTTGCCTTTTCCAAAGCTCGTACCGAGTAGTATGTAAGGTGCTTTTAGAATTGTTTGATTTTCTTTGTTTTTCAGTTGGTGAAATCTGATGTGTGACCTTGATGTGGCTATGTGATCCAGGAAATAACTTGTGAAAAAACCTCAATGAAAAATGCAAAATGGGTGAGGCTGGTGAATGCGCTGGACTTTCATTGAGAATTTGGGAAAGTGAATCATTCCCTTTGATTGTCATTCTCTTTTATGATACTTTTCTCGGGCACACACAGCACGTTCTTCCTTTTACTGCAAGCTTTATATTTCAGTTTCATTCTTTCTAAAGGCGCCCTCTCGTTGGACAAAATGTGGTTTGCCTTTGCTGTGCCATTACAGATCTATAGACGTCTTGATTGCCACTGATGACAGAATAAATGTGCTTTGATTATGTTAGTTGGAGAGGACGACTCTATCTGACCTCTGGTTGGGAACTTGAAAAGATGACGTTTTTAGCCCGATTCAGACATTAAAAATAAGTGTCTTTAAAGAGGTCGAGTTAAAGTAAAACAGAGCGAGGCAGGCTGGAATGTTCACTCAAAGGTTTTGAGAGAAATGGATCCCATGTTGCTGCGGTGATTATGGTTAATAAAGGCCGACCAAGAGAGCATGACCTGACATATTTTGTGATGTACTGGGTGAAAATATTCTTGCTCCCATTTGTTTGCTTTCACTATGTAAATTCCAACTTTTTCCGCAGCAGGCAATAATACAGGTCTTACATATTTTCATATTTACCACAGCTGTGAAGACCAGTTTTCATTAGTTACATATAATTGCCAAAGTAAAATCCTATCTTCCTCCAAAAGTCCTGGGAAAAAGTATTAATGCCTTCATCACCAGTAGATTGCACTATTGCAGTTCTCTGTATTTAAGTGCTGAACAGTCATCTGCTGCACATCGTTTACCAGGTATTAGAAGGCATGATCACATCACTCCAGCTGTAGCAGGTTTACACTGGCTCCCTATCTGTTTTCAAATTGATTTTAAGACTCTTTCACTTACTTTTAAAGTTTTAAATGCTATGGCACCCAGCTTTGTATCTAAGCTGCTTAACCTATATAACCCCATAAGAGCACTGAGATCATCTAGCTAGATGGTCATAGTGCATCCGAGGTCTCGATTTGAGCGTAGAGGGGTTCGGGCTTTCACGGTCACGGCCCCTAGACTCTGGAATAACCTGCCACTTGATATTTGTACTGCAGGGTCTATACAGTCTAAGACATTTTTGCACATCTCTGCCCTTTTTCTTGGACTTTGTTGTTTCTAAAGACAGATCCCATCGTTGTGCTACGTCTGTCCACCAGACTGTGCGGCTGACTGGAGGTTTTTCTGATGTGTTCATTTCAATCATGAGTAGTTCGAAGAAGGTCCACTGCCAAGTTTGACTTCATTACCTCTGGCACCATGTGGGCCATGTTGGTAAACTCTGAAATTTATAGTGGGACATCTATCCTGAACTATGCAGCTTAGCTAGAAGTGATCATTTATTGCATACTGTAGATGATTTGTAGTCAGATTTGCTAGATTTTTTTGTGCATGCTTTAAATTATTCATTAATAGATGCGTTGGATCTCCTTGGCTGCTTTTCTGCACCTCAGACAGGTAAGGAGTCACACATAATGCAGGACAATAATTCATTAATATATAGGCCCTCTATCTAGAGGGTGTGAAAGTCACAAAAAGGTTTCAGGTGAATCTGCAGAAATCCTTTGTGGTTCAGCTCTTTTTGTTGCAGGCTCCCAAAGGAACATGAGTCTGCTGCCATTTGGCACTCTCCTCACCCCCAATTTCCACCCAAAGACTGTCCAAGGTGGATTTTTTTAACATTTGTTAGTTGAATTACACTTATATTTCAGGGGACTCACTGTTAATGAGTAATCATGTTAATTGTGATCTTAGTGTTGTCTGAAATTACAGTGATTATCAGACAGCACTAACACAGAGTCACAGTTTCACAGATAAATTACCCACCACGCAACCGCAGTGGTCTTAGTCAAATTAAGTCTTCAGCTTCATCTAACTAGCTTCACATGAAACTTTGAACAAGTTTAAAATTTTTTTTTTCTTCATTATGGAATAAAATACAACTGAAACAGTTCATGCACTGCGTGTGAGAGAAAAGTGTGCGCACCTGCTGTAATTGTGCTTTATCTTCAGCCATCTGTTGGTGATCCGTAACACGCTACTAGGAAATGGACAGGCTCTTATCTTGCCTTACTCGCTAACAGTCAAGTTTTACACCCAAAGCTTCTGTCTTACAGAAGGAGACCGCAACAGCTGCCGCGGTAGAAAGATAGATGGTGAATTTGTGCTTCATCAACCACAGGCTTGATTGGTTGATCCAGCAGTTAAAGATCGAAGGCACAAGCAAAGTATATATCCATCCATCAAGCCTGTAGAAAGCTTTCGGCAGACTTTTAAGGGGCTCATACTAAATTTGAGCTTTCTGCGAGTGTGTGTGCGCATGCATGTGTGCGTGTGATGGTGGTAATACTCACTGATTGGTACCCTGAGCTCATTTTTTCTTCCATTACAAGTCTATCAATGTGAGGCAGGATCTTGATAAAAGGCGTTCTCCAGACAATTGATCTCAGTAATGATGAAGAGGTGGGGAGAGGTCAGACGTGTCACTCCTTTCACAGGATTTTCTCTTAGGTGCTCGCTGAAGGAAAAGCCAGTCACCGCGTTGCATTTTGATGGGCTAGGTAGATGTGTTGTGTGATTGATTGTGCTGTGTTTTGTTTTTTTTTCCTTTTTACTCTCTTGAACAATAGTGTGGTGCCCGTTTGCCAAGTACACAAAAAGGCTTGTGTGTACCTAGAGAAAAGAACGTCTTCTCCAAACAAATTAATTAAATTTCTCCCTGAGGTCTTTCCACTTTATTTCACCTCAAATCTTCATCCGCAACACTAAACGGATGTTTAAAAAGGAAAAAAAAACAACTTTTTAGATTGAGTTTTCTTCTCAGTCAAATAAACCTAATCAAAGACGAGAAAAAAGGCAGGCACAGGCGCAAATAGGGATTCTGTAATTGGCCTGTTTTGCATTTTATCTCCAAGGATATTTTATTCACACGCATGCCTTATAAAGCCTAAATTGTTTCAGTTCTCAACTGATTGCAGCTAAAACTCAAAAGAGAAGAAAACATACTGCCCCCATGCCTCCTACAGGGTTGTGCTCAAGCACTTATTTCAGACTAAACTGGTTTATTGACAAAAGACACAAAGCCGGAACGCCTTGGTTTTCCTGCATAAAAGAGCCATAGCACCCTGGGAGCCGTTGCCGAGCTAGTAATTGAACTTATGCCTTTGAACGATAAACATTTTAACTGGAGGCATATTACTGGAGGATGCACATGTTTATTTATTCAAGCGATAACAGAGCAATGGGTTCATGTCCCTCTGTAACATGTCCTCCAGAACATATTTGGAGCATTTTCCTTTGTTTTTTAATTTTATTACATTTTTGCTCCCTACTGTATATATTTTTCAAAAGGCAAGGCTAAAGTAGACCAAGAGGAGGAATAGAGTTTCAAATGTGTACTGATGTGAAATCAAACGGCAATTTTATGTTTTAAGTGCTGCCTAAAGACTTCAACTTGCATAGAAAAAGGGGAAATCTCGGTGTGCAAGCGCAGCGCAAGAATGTAAATAAAACATCACCTCGGTCTACAGCATTGGCATATGGACGTGGTTAAGGAGGTGGTGTCTGGGTTTTTTGCCACTTTGTCCTAGATGAGTCAGGATTACATATCTGTTTGTCACAGTGCCAGGCATGGATGAGTGGGAGCAGTTCCAAGATAACGGCAGTAGCAGCAGTTTAGGGCTGTCGCTGGTGCATACACACTGAACTGAAACATAGTTGCCAATTCATCGTCCAACAGACGGCATACGTCAGTCATTAACGACACAGAAACCGCCTCAGGGGACATCCGGATGTTGTCTGAACTTAGCACCGTGCCCCATAACTCTCAGATTTGAATAATCTGTTTTCATCAAAAATAGATGGACCCTTTTCTTCCTGTATTTCCTGCAGTGCTTTAAGTTAGCAGCTTGGTGGAGTCTTGTAAGGCCACGCTCGAACCTGACTCGTCTCGAGAGCCTCTTGAAGATCCTCATAAATCCCAGTTGGATCTCCCCGAAGCCGTCATTGAGATGTATTAACGCTGCTCAGCAAGACTCTGGTAAAGTCGGCTCAAAGTACAGCCCCTGGGCCTCAAAGACCATTTCAGTCCACTTCATTTCTTTGTAGGGTTTCTGCTCACCTGCTTAGATTCAAAAGTGGACACATGGCTTCTGTGATTTCAGGGATGATTAAAAGTGCCGGGCATATGAAGAGTTCAAATGAAGTTCAGATGACAGCTTTTAAATCTGAGCTGTGGGGCAACCATTTTGAAGGGCTGCTTTATGCTTCTGATATTTCACAGGGAGATCTATCATTTTGCCGCTACTCTTACAAACTAACTTTTTCAGTGTTACCTAAAACCAACAGGCATGTAATTTGTTCACACTTGCAGTGTGCAGTTTGCTAGGAACTTATCATGAGACAGACTGGTTATTCAGACTGGCATCAACATGTAAATACCACCTTCATGTCTTTGCAATAAATATGAACCAATCCTGTAGCTTCATATTTACATATTTGGGGAACTGTCTCAAGTCCTTATGGGCTTATTTTTAGTTTGAGCAACTCTGGTTAATCCAGCAATGAGAAGATGGTAGATGGTTTATTTCTTCTTTTTAACCTTTAACTGGCATTGTTTACTGGAGCATAGGCATGCTTTTGTATTCATTTGCCTAGCGTTTCAACATAAAATCTAAACTAGATTGATTTTGCTTCACTTGAATGGTCCATCCATTAGGTCCCAGCACAACACTTTATTTTTTCAATTTCCCTTATTTGGTTTCATTTAACAGCATCTAAAGAACATTTCTCATCCTCTGTCTTCAGCCCACCATCTTCCCTGGTTTTTCACCAGGAGCTGACCGTAGCACTTTTCAAATTAATGAGAAACTGTGATCTGGATCTGACCTTTTGTTGCCAAGCGCCTGAACGACTTATCAAACAGTGCCATATCCTGGCATATCTTCACGAAATACTGAATCACTGGGGGTTGTTGTCAGGCTTCCCCTGAAGGGTTTGACAGAGCTGACCTTATGCAAGAGCTTCTTTTTTTTCATGCTTGTGATATCCCCCAAAATGGTTATGAATAATATATCCAATATTCAACTGCAAGTCTGTCTGTTGTTGCAGAAACAAGGTGAAATTGATATGGAAATTGATTTATTTACCGGTAACTCTTCACTGAACATTTAAGCATCACAGCAGTGGGAGTTGTTGCAAAGTACTTCTGTTGGTTTCTTTTCTATGACCATGTTTTGTTAGATCCGCCTTCTCCCTCTTGATGCACTGAACATAATATTTTTTTTGTTTACAGATCATTTTTGTTATGACGCCTGCTGTGCTTTAAGCCTAATTTCCTGTTGCCTCTGTGTGGCAGCGGCAGCTCTTTGTATTAGCAGTGATCATTAGCAGACAACAGCTGTCCCCAGAGGTTACTGAAGCCTTTCTTCGCAGATACGATCTGAAATGACAATGGACAGGCCAGGAAATCAATAGTACAACCCCCAAAGCAGTGGTGGCATGATGTCTATGATCACAGATGAGACATCGTCGTGCCCTTTGGCATCTGGAGGTGTGATGGAGAAAGATCACATTCAAATAAAAAGAATGCAGGTTAGGGGTTGCCTTGGGTTTAAATGTTTAAATAATTGGATCACATCAGAGAAAACACCAAGGACTATGATTTATATTGTCCTTGTATTTTTTATATGATTTATATTAAAATGGCTGAGACTCTTTCTACAAACCTTAACTCAGTAGTTCATGTTTTGATGATCAGTATTATTTCCTTCTGTGGTAGGAAATAACATTTTCCCTTTTTTATTGTTTGCAGTCATAACATTAAGAAATGTCGGTGGTAGAATGGGCCTGTGGAGATTCCTGACATTATTCAGTTCTGGCTTTAATTTAAAAAAAATGTGGTGGTTTTTTTTAATTTTTTGTTTCAAAGAGTTCAAAGAGTTGGTAACAAAAAAAGGTGTCACAAAGCGTAATTATTTTTACGTCACAGTTTTCCATAAAAGATCGCCCTGACCACAACTGAAGGTTTTGATTAAACACATTTCAAAGCTACGCTGTTTGGTCAGCACCTTGGAAAGGGTTTTTGAATCATTCACTTCCTGATGGCTCTCTGTTTTCTTGAGGCCACAAAGTAGCAATTTTGTTCTTGAGAGTTTTATATTTGTAGCATATTTTATTAAGCAGTAGTTCCATTGCTTTCTTTTCCTTTGGATTGAAGGTATAATCCCTGCTTTTTTTCTTTTGTCTTTCAGAGAAAGAACACCCACCTCCTGCTGCATGTGGTTTTGCTGGCAGCATGGGGTGCCTTTTTACTGGCCTGCCGCTTCTACTGGATGGGCAACAAACCCCCAAACTTCTCCAACTCCGACAACCCAGCAGCTGACTCCCCCTCACACCTCACCAGGACCCTAACCTTTTCCTACCTCCCTGCTGTTAACTTCTGGCTCCTCCTCTGCCCAGACACACTCAGTTTTGATTGGTCAATGGATGCCGTGCCTCTGATCAGGAGCCTTGCTGACTGGAGGAACTTTTATACAATAGTCTTCTACGTTGGACTGTTTTTGCTAGCTTGGTTCAGCTTGTGGACACATCGCACAACCAGGGGCAAGGACACTAATGGCAAAGTGCATCATTACACTAATGGCAGAAATGGGAGCAGTAATGGACACAGTTACAATTATAACAATCACGAACACTTGAACAATTCCAATACAGGTGCTCACATAAATAGTGCACAAAATGGCACCAAAAAGCACTACGAGAGCAGGACACCGCTACCTACCACTGAAAATGTTGTGGTGTTCTCGCTTGGCCTGCTGGCTATCCCTTTTCTACCTGCCACAAACTTGTTTTTCTATGTGGGATTTGTAATAGCTGAGCGAGTACTGTACATCCCCAGTATGGGCTTTTGCCTGCTGGTTGCAGTGGGGATCAGGTCCCTCTACATCCGACTACGACGCAGGTCATCCAGGTCAATGTTGGTGTACTCCAGTGCAGCCCTGGTTCTGCTTTTTGGTGTCAAAACTGTTCTGAGGAACCGGGACTGGCAGAACGAAGAAATGCTCTACAAGTCAGGGATTTATGTCAATCCTGCTAAAGGTAAGGCTCATCTTAGATGTGTGTTTTTATATTCATATGGATAACACTTCTCAAACATGTGCTTATATAAAATCTTACACAATTCTATTCATAACCATCATCCCAGCAAATATTTAGGGAAGGTTTTGAATTTGATTATGTGTACGGTCTCTCAGTCTACTGCCATCGTGAATAATTCAAAGGAAATCTGTTTCAAAGTGTCTCGTCTTCATTGCACAGCCTTACCACAGAATATACTCACAGGTTGATCTCAGTGCACAGGAGCCAAGTTAGATAGGTATAAATTATAATTCTAAAGAATACAACAGAGTTGTACTTCTTGATCAGACATTTTGTATACTCTGCATGCAATCTGTTTAATGGCATCAGACGCCCTGTCCTGTTTGGAAGGGCACCATCTGTGATTGGCACATTCATTAGAAGATAAAATATTCTAAAGCCTCATATTGAAGGTCATCAGACACCGATTCCTATCCAAACCCAAGTTCCTGGAGCTGCTGAACAGAGAAGCAGGACAGGGCCCCACAAAGCAACAGAAGGGCATGTTGTGTTAGCTAATTTCCCTTTCAGATTCTGCAGTGGCGCTGAGGCATAACAGCTGTTTGTTTTGGCAGGCCATCAGCAGAACATAGTAGCGGCAATGTCCCTGACTCACATTCAATAAAGTTAATATGAGATTTGAAAAGAGCCCAGTCTCATGTACACATACACTCATTCAATTGTTGGAACTGTGAAATTTAGAATACACACAAATACAAAGTCTTACAGCTCTTAATCGCTGCTGTAAGACTTTTTTTTTTCCTGTTGTATATTATTCTTGTGGTTTTTTTCAGGTTAAAAAAAACCCAGATTGCTTAAAGGCTAACTGTATATTTTGGTTGTGTCACTACTTGTAAAAGCAGTGTGACACAGGATTTTATCTTCAAATTCAATATGAGTATTGAGAAGGAATATTTCAAGGGTTAAAAATACTGCTTTTATATATGTGTAACTCATTAGGCCTGTCATTTGAGTCATAAGGATTTGTTAATGTTAATGCTGCACAGCCTAAAAATGCTTTCTAAGGCAAGTTAATGTTGAAGAGAAGCTGTTATAAACTGCCACTGAGCATGAAATCCCAATTATTGCACCTTTTCTGTTCATATTTATCACTTAGTTAATGCTTTCTGAATTTATTTTCACACTTCAGAGCATCTGCACAATATGTGCAAAAACATCTTGGCACCCTTACATCACCTGTCAGTTACCGCTCTTTGCTATTAACTGCCATTAGCTGCTCGATAGCACTGCGGTGGTCTTCTTTTCATACATGCGCTCACTGGAAAAACTGGTGGTTTATACACAAAGCTCCCCTAGTGCGCCATCTCTGTCTGTCTTGGTGTGCCAGCTGCAGCAACACAACGTTCTCTTCAGAGGTTAAAAGGCACTGAAGCCATGGCAGCGTGAGGCGGTGGATAACAAAAGAAAATTATTACTTGCCACAGAAATCTTCCTCCTGCTGCTATAATTTATGAGCTTTTTAAAATTCTGAAAGTTTTTTTTTTCCTTTTATTCCTTTGATTAACCTCTTCTTTTGTGATCCTTTGTGACCCGGCAGCATGGGGCAACCTCGGAAATGTCTTGAAGAGCCAGGGAACGATGGAGAAGGCTGAACAGGCTTACAGGAATGCCCTGTATTACCGCAGCAACATGGCTGACATGCTGTATAACCTGTGAGTTGTTTTTTTTCTTTTAATCACACGTATTCTTGTGCATTATATTTTATTTAAAGATCAGATTAATTGGCCCCTGATTGCCTTTTTGGGGGGGGGGGGGTTTTTGGTTGATGTTTCTGTGCATTTATAACCATTTCACTGTCTTCAGAATGCGAATGAACAATTGAACAAGCTCTCCTGTTTCATTGATCAGAGCTGCTCTCTCAGAGGAAGTACCTTCTTGTTTTCAATTCCCCAGCGTGCTGTCTGCCTGACAGCATTATTAATGATGCTGTTTTAGTCTGAGGGGAAAATGCAAAACACAGGCCAATACTCGCAGTATGATCAAATGTCTGTCGTTTGCGAAACTGTTCGCTTTAAATTCATCAGCTGGCACGTGATCTTGTTTAATCATAACCGAGGCTTTTAACTGAAAAGATCTCTTTTGAGTTTTTTTGAAGCTCTAAATTGTCAGCACCGTCCTTCCTTTTTGTCTCTTCCAGCGGTTTGCTGCTACAGGAGAGCAATAAGTTCTCAGAGGCTCTCCACTACTATAAGCTGGCCATTGGGAGCCGGCCAACTCTGGCTTGTAAGTACAGCTCTTCTTTTTTTTTATTGACAATTTCCAGCTCTTGTGGTTGTGGTTGTGCTGTGTCCAGGCAACAGTGAACACTGGCTGTGGTTATGTGAAGGGAGGAGAATAGGTGGCAAAGGCCAGTGTGTGTACAGCTGAATTGAACCTTCAGCACAGCTGTGTGACTGGACCTTCAAAGCCCGGTATGGCCACAGATAAAGCATTGTAGATTAAGTAATTTATTATGATTTAGGCCATGGTGCTTGTGTTTATTTTATTCTTTCTGTCTCCACTAAATTTACTTTTTTTTTTCCCCCTTTTATTGCCCTCTTCTTCTCCTCATCACAAGTTCTTCACAATATTTTCATTTTTTTTTTTCTAGGCTCACATTTTTGTTCTTTTTGTCAGCAGGTTCGCTCCCTGATTAGTGTAAATCACTCCCATTCTTACCTGATCATGAAATAAATTAGCTCCCCATTGTTCTTTGCATCAGTCAACGACAGATAAACAGACAATCTTGAAGGTCTCTTCCTTTATTCCCCAGATTAATTATACACCTAATCAAGATCACAGTTAGACTAGAAAATTTCCATTCAGCATGCAATTATCCAATCTGTTAAAGCTGATAACAAGGTTAATTAATTACCCTAAGCAGCAGACATTTTGAAGCCAGAATGAGAATGTGACAGTCAATGTGTGTTTTTTCAAGGTTGCACATTACTCACTGCCTAATTTGGAGCTAACTGGGGCAAACTGTCGCATTTTAGTTCAGCATGCACAGTTATCCCATTCTTTGATAAGGCACTATTGATTTGTGTCACTTTTTTTTTTTTTTAGATAATCAATTTTAGAGGGCTGATGAAATTGGAAGTTTAACTATGTTTTTTTTATTTCAATTCAATTCAATTTTATTTATATGGCACCAAATCCCAACAGCAATCACCTCAAGGTGTTTTATTGTAAGGCAAAGACCCTGCAATAGTCAGAGAAAACTCCAACAAAGTGTGGAAGAGAGCTGAAGAATAATAACAACTAATGATTAAATACTGAGTGGTGTCTAAATACATAGAGAGTGAAGAAGAAACACTCCTGTCCTGTCCTCCACTGTCTGCAGACCCTTTCATTGGGAAAGAAAAAGCTCTAGATATTGACCATCAAATGCTAAATGCCATGTAGGATAGGCAAAATTGTAAGGTGAAAGTATGAGGAGTAAAATACTGTAAGCTTTCAAGAAAATAGAGGCAGTTATAGAGGGGAAAAAGCTGAAAAAGTGTTTGATTCTCAGCTTCTCCTCCGTGACTTGATATGTAGAGATTGATCTCCTGTTTCTGGTTAATGTATTCCAACAGTCAGACTTGATAGGGAGTTGTTTAGAGAGGAAGGTCTACAGAGACTAATTACCCTTCAGCTACATATTGATCATTAGATCCTGTCTTTGGCCATTCAAGAAAAGGTTTAACATACATTCAAAGTATCCCACGGGATGTGCGCAGATATCAAACATACAGCAGAGCTGGAAGAGGATCAACAGTGGTTTAATGAAATTCATATAAAAATGATTTTTCAGCTCTTTGGTCCTGTTGCTTCAGATCAGCAAGAGACACTTTTAGAGCATTTGGAGTAAACAGTTGCACACAGAGAATCACAAAAACAAGGACTTTGCTGGGAGAAGGAATCTTGGATCCTAGTTAAATTGAACAAACCAAAATCTTAAGATGAAGCTTGCGCACATGGAAGATGTTGTGGTTCATTATCACTATGTCTGATGCTAATTTATTGTGGTAAGCACAGTTATCACTGAGCAAAGCGAGACGTTTGAATGATTTAGTGAAGTGGCATAAACACTGGAGTCTAAGCTATGTGTTTCTGTTTGATTCTCCCAACAGCAGCCTACTTGAACACAGGCATAATCCTGATGAATCAGGGTCGCCTAGATGAGGCCAAACGCACTTTCCTGACCTGTGCTGATATCCCAGATGAGAATTTGAAGGACCCCCATGCTCACAAGAGCTCAGTCACAAGCTGCCTGTACAACCTGGGCAAACTACTCCACGAGCAGGGACACCAGGAGGTAATGACAGAAATACACGTCTCATATGCTAAGAAAATATTTAAGACGACAGTAAACCCATAGCATATCATAATATACTTTATAGACACCATAAAATGCACCTAGTGGAGACAAGAATACATTTTTTTATTTTCGTGAACTTCATTTTTCCCCTTAAAATAGAAGGAAAAGTCTTGATTGCATTTGCAGTAATATAAATCCTTTTTGTGTCCTATTTATGTTTCTTTTTTAAAAAATATTTGTCTAGCAAACAGATCCATTGCTACCACGGGATTTGAAACTGTGGTTCTCTGCATACCGTACATGTTGGAAAATTTCATACCATAGTGAATTGAGATGAAATGCAGGCAGTTACCCAAGCAGCCAAAGCTTACT
>VUQK01043944.1:0-11018 GCA_015106715.1 Bujurquina vittata
GTTGGTGGTTGAGGAGGTGGGGGGGGGGGGGGGGGGGGGGGGGGTTCCTCCTTCATTATTCTATCCCCTTTGTGCAAAAACAGCCCCAGAACATGATGCTACCACCACCATGCATGATATTTGGTACACTGGTCTTACATTTGAAAACCTCACATTTACTCCTCCAAACAAATCAAAGTGAAAAAAAAAATAAAAATGATGCAACAGCCTAATCCATTTTGCCAAAATTTCATTGCAGCAACTTTAAATGGTACTCAGTAATTTGTGTAGCCTTCACATGCTTGTATGCATGCCTGACAACAGATGGTGTCCTGAGGGATCTCCTCCTAGATCTGCACCAGGGCATCGCTGAGCTCCTGAACAGTCTGAGGTGAAACTTGGCAGCATCAGATAGACCAAAACATATTGTCCCAGAGGTGTTCTGTTGGATTTAGGTCAGGCAAGCGTGGGGGCCTTTTAATGATATCATCCTCCAGGAACTGGCTGCATACTCTCCCCCCAGGAGGAACCCAGGACCCACTGCACCAGCATAGAGTCTGACAACGTGTCCAAGGATTTCATCACGATACATAATGACAGTCAGGGTGCCACTGCTTAGCCCAGGGGTGGCCAACTCCAGGCATTGAGAGCCGGTGTCCCGCAGGTTTTAGATGTGTCTCTGCTTCAACACACCTGAGTCAAATATAGAAGTCATTAGCAGGACTCAGGAGAAGTTGACTGCATACTGAGGAGGTAATTCAGCCATCCATACATACACGCACACACACATATATAAATATATATGCCTCCCAGACCATCGTTGACCAAATCCCCAAGCCAATCATGCTGAACATCGTTACGGGTAGTGTAATGTTCTCCATGGTGTCTCCAGACCCTTTCACATCTGTCACAACCTGCTCTCATCTGTGAAAAGCACAGGGCACCAGCAGTAGACCTGCCAATTATGACTCCATCATGCTAAGCAGTGAACACAGGACCCACTAGAGGATGTTGGGCCCTTAGGCCACCCTCATGATGTCTGTTTCTGATTGTTTGGTCAGAGACATTCACACCAGTGGCCTGCTGGAGGTCATTTTGTAGGGCTCTGGCAGTGTTCATTCTGTCCCCCCTTACACAAAGGAGCAGATACCGGTCCTGCTGAACCTTCTATGGCCCCCAGTCCAGTTCTCCTGCCTGTCTCCTGGAATCTCTTCCATCCTACTGAGACTGTGCTGGGAGACACAGTAAGCCTTTTACCAATGGCATGTATTGATTTGCTATCTGGAAGGAGTTGGACTACCTGTGCAACCTCTGCCGTGTCCTGGTGTTGCCTCACGGTACCAGTAGTCAGATGCAAAACTAGTGAACAAATAGTCAGAAAAGATGAGTAGGAAAATAAATTTCAGCGGCCTCCACCTGTAAAAAAGTTCCTGTTTCAGAGCTTGTCTCATTGTTGCCCCTCTAGTGTATCTGCTGTTAATTTAATTAACATTATAGCAGCTAAAACTGATTAACACCCCCCTCTGCTACTTAACTGACCAGATCAATATCCCAGTAGTTGAACTGACTTGATGCTATACTATAAAAATGTTCCTTTAAATACAACCAATACAGTTAAAACTTGAGACATTTTATTCAACGGCTGACACATACACATGGTTTTGTATTCCAGTGTCTCCCGTGCTTTAAGAACATTGCCTATAATGATGTGTTATTGAGAAGTATGCAGAGCTGACCTTTATAGGATCACAAAACCACAACGCATTCGAGCTGCTTGTGAACAAAGCTGCAAAGAGAAGACAGACAATGGCACAGCCCACCAAAAATATCACAATGCACAGGTAACATCCTCCCTATATGAAATTCTGAATATGCCAGCAGCAACTTATAATATAGTGTGTGAGAATACCTCACACTGTGTGAAAAGCAGGACAAAGAATTATGCTGCATTGGCAGTCTGGCTCCTTGAATCCCTCATCGCTTTAGGAATGAGAACAGCTTCCACTGCAGCAAGGGTGAAAACAAAAAACAAACAAAAAGAGGTTTCAATTACTGGCTCCCTGCTGCAGGTTTGGGAAAATACTGTTTACTTAAGGTAAAAGTAAAAGGAAAAAATGTGTGCGTAAAATAGGTATAAGTGGCTCACTTAGAGAGCAATTACTTCCTACACTAACACACAAATAGACGTTACATTTAGAGGCCATTACATTGTAACACTATAATTGTCTACCTTGCGTCATGGCTCAGCCCCAGCAGACACAGTGTACAATGATATGGTTTTGTCAAAAACTAATAACACACTTTTAGAGCACAGCTTTACTTAAGTACACTCAGAGGATTTTCTGGTATTTCATTGTATTATCATCAGGGTCATTTATACCAATTGACCAAACACTTCCAGCCTGGCCACAAACCTTTGACACAGAATAGTGAAAAAAAAATTGTGGTGAAACGCATTTTCATCAATTTTTGTGCTACCTTATTTCTTGAGCTAAAGACTGTACTTGTGTAATAATTCATACATAATTCAGCCTAGTGCATGAGATACATTGTGGAATTTAAGCTCTCTATCACAAAATCTGTCAATTTTTCAAGTATTAGAATATACACTCTGAGGCCATGGATGCTGCCTGTAAAAAATATCAATGTTTCAAAAATTCCTTTTGGGAAAGCGAGGCAGAATATTATCACAAAGTTTGAATATGTTACTCCTAGATACCAACTCTTTCTAGAAAAGCTTAAAAACTTGAGTTTTTAAATGTGATGGACATACAAGAAAATACACCCCAAATTTTTAAGCTCTATAGTCTTTAAGATCCGTCATCTAATTTGAGTAATTTCACAGTACAGAGTACATCTCACATCTGAAAACCTGTGTTACAGATTTCAACCCCCTATCTTTGAAATTGTTCTTTCCGCAGGACTTGTGGTATGGTAGAGCAGGCCATACTATTAAATTTTCAAGGAAATTCAAGTTCTAAGACTTTTATGTTGAACTTCAGCAACACTTTTGAAAGTCCATATTCCTGAAGTTATGGTAGCAGATATTTAGCCTAAAAAATTTGAATGACATAGCTTAAGTAGTTCTCTACATACAGCTATTTGAAAATGGTCCCACAGGAAATGCTGCTCAGAAAAGGCTCAAAAATGTCCCTAACTTCATCATAAACATATTTTATATGGGCAAACTAACTAAACAGTAGGAAGCTAAAATATGGCAGTTTTTCTATTAAGACGTGTATAATCACCTTGGAAATCTTTCTTAAATTTGGTTAATTGATAAGGAATGACCCATCATCATTTTAAATATTATTGGCTATAGATTAATGACAGAACATGTACTTTTACTTTTATGTTGTTCCTATACCACAGCATTAAAATTTGCAAGAAGAGGCAGAAGCAGAAGAAAAACGTCAAAAGAAAAACATACATCTGAAGAAAATAAAATAAATTAAAATCATGTTAACTGAAGCCTATAAAATTTTATTTAAGAAGTGATTTAAACTTTAATTCAGGGGATCACTGATTATGCAGCTTCATTTCCTCCGGCCTGCTGTTCCTAAGTCTAGGAGCCCTGATGGCAAAAGCACAACCACCTTTAGATTTAAGCCTCATCCTTAAAACTGCTGGAAGGGCACAACTTAAGGACCTAAAGCGCCAAATTAGCTCAATGGCATCAACCTTTTTTCCACTTAGGGCCAAACCCATACAGTATGCTCTCAATAAGTGACCAGTAAAATCTTAAAATCAGTTCTAGAGTTCATAGAAGTAGCCAGTGGTACTGGGTGATGTGAAGCCATCTGAAAAAATATATAATAAGGAGCCAGCAGATGTGACCCACAGCTATGATTCTCTTATAATTGTCACTCATGTCACAGTCCGCATTGATCAAAAAGAGCTCATCAGTATCACTGCAGGTTGCTTTTCTTGTCTCGGACACTCAGGGTAAAGATACACAGGTGATTTTAAAATGCGGCTCCATGTCTCATGTTTGTTTGGAACAGGCAGCTTCAACTGGTAACGCTCTAATTGGGTCCAGTTGGTTTTATGCCAGTTTTCCTCTTTACAAAACGGATTCGCACGTGGAGTCCAGTAATTTTTGCTTTCACCATTAATAGCCCGAAAAATATTAGAACCACCTGGCTATGCAGGACTTTGGTTTTATTATTATTAAATGTTGCATTGTTTGTGCAGTTGAATTGGTGAAGGGTCACGTTTCATTGTGGTTATCAGCAGTGGCAGCAGCTCCATGCGAGGTAGTATGAAAGGATTAGGAGTAGGATTAGGATTACTGTACAGACCGACATCATCCATGCGCTCTGATGTGATGCCTCTGACACTATGAGGAGCACTCATGGAATAATTACAACGCATTAGTGTGGCTTGGTTGTATAAATATGACTTGGAACACGTTACATCCCGACAGACGGCTCCTCCTGTCTATATTTAGATCATTTTATGGTTGTATCAACTTCTGCCAGGTTTAATTATGACAGGTGTTGAAGTGACAAAGGTACATTCATGCATACTGTATCCACACTCTCTCTCTCTCTCTCTCAAACACACACACACACACACACGACAGGCTGAAGATGCATTTCTAATTAATTGCTGACACTGTCATTTATCCCTCTCCTCATTAAAAGGACATGATTTATTGTCAGATCAGCTACCGAGGGAATTCAATTTTATCATCTTTTCATTTTAAACTGTGCGTATGTGTGTCTCGGTGTGTGCGCGTGCTTCTGTTTTTACAGCAGAGGGCAGATCAGAGGGAGTTTTAAGGCTATGATATACGACCAACATTATGAGGAAATGTACCAGATGGGTAATACTGTGTACGATTATGACAATTACAACTGAAGAGCACTTTTTCTTGCTCGTGAACTCATTCCTTTTACGGAGTGATTTTACGATCTGTTCCGCTGGTAAAAGATATCACTCATCTGTTGTGCTTCTACAGACTGCAAATGTTATGATAACTCTTGCATGGGATCAAGAACAAGCCGCATTACGTAAGACGCTCAGCAAAAATCCATATTAGTTGGGGTGTATGCATATATTTGAGCCTGTATGTATAATTTGAACCCGTTGTGCGTTAGAGAAAATCCTAAATAAATTCAAACTTGTGCACCCAATTTTTTTTTTTTTTTTTAGAGACAAGATGTATGCTGTACAATCATTCCAGCCTGGAAATAGAACTGTTCAAAGAACTCATTAAAAGCCCCAAATTACCATTTCATTTAAATCTATTATGAGTGCATGAAAACTTTCAACTACAACTGTAAGCGGCAATCGCTCATTCACAAACACACATTCATACAGCACTTTATTCTTTGTGCCTTTAAGCATTTTCTAACTAGCATGGACACACTCATGATGCATTGGGGGCAATTCTGGGCTTAGTATCTTTCCCAAGTACCCTCTTATTAGTAGACCACCCGCTGTACCACCTGAGCCACAGCTGCTCAGACTGTAGTGGCAGATTGTGTCTATTATCAGTATTTAATGTTTATTTTTATTATTATTATCATTATTATTTGTTTGCTCCAAGTTGGTTGATCATTTGATAAGTCTGGTAAGTGAACGTTCATTCATCTTAAAATGGAAAATCTGATAAAGATATTTCAAGGTTTCACCATCCTTTAGCCAGCCCTAAATGAAAATCCCCTCCCAATTCAAATTTTGTTAAAATAATAATCCTCAACCAAACTGCTTGCTTTTACAGTGACATGGTTACTGGACCTTAAGATCCATTCTGAACCAGGAAAACCCCTGTACTCGGCACCAAAGTGTTAATAATGTATTGCACTAGAAACTGATACAACGGGGCGACGGGGGGCTCAGTGGTGGAGCAGGTGACCCCATGTATATGCAGCGGTGTGAGTTGGAGTCCTGGCCTGTCACCAATTTGCCCGGGTCTTCCCCTATACCTTTCCCCATTTCCTGTCTCTCTACTGCCAATAAAAGCCGCTGTGGCCAAAATAAATAAATTAAAAAAATATATGCAATATATTGCTGTATTGATATTTTGTCCCTGGAGGCCATTATTACAGACAGAATTTAAAGAATAGACTCTCTAAATGTATTTCACACAAACATCATATGGAACCACTTTCACTCATGTCATGTCAGGTACAGATTGCTGGACTAAAAATGGCCACCGATGAGCTGAGTCAATATGTTTTTTTTTGATCGACACAGACGAGCTACATTATTAAAACCACCTGCCTCATATTGAGCAGGTCTGCTCTTTGCTTCCAAATTAGTTGACAAATTAGTTTAGATGAGACCTTGGGAATTTGGAGGCAACACCTTGTTCCCATATCATGTTCCTCAAACCATAACTGCAGTTTTTGAACATTTTCATGCCAAAGTACACCAAGGAAATCTGAGAATAGTGAAAGTGATCCATGGGGTCCATGTATCAACATAACTGCCGGGAGCCAAGGCTCACCAGAAGAACATCAGATCATCCCACCTCTAAAGAGATACAGTACCATTATCACAACATAATCAATGCTACTCATTTCACCTGTCAGTGGTTTTATTGTTGTGGCTGGCGGATATATAATAAAAAGTTCAGATCTTTCAATAAACAATATCTCAAATTGTTTAGCTTGCATATTCCTGCATATTCAACTGATTCAAACTAAAGGAAAATGTGACATCAATTACTAAATGTACCCTGGGTAAAACCCACTTTACATAAGTAAGTTTTTAAAAAAAAAAGTCTTTCTAGTTCAGCATTGAAACAAAGTTGAATGCGCCACCTCGTGCTCAGAGGTGTAAATGCACACATATTTAACAAGCATATTTTCATAAACTGAAACATCTGGAACTCTGACTTTGTCAGTCCTGTACAGTAAGCAGGGACCTGGATCAGCCCATGTTCATGCAAACAAGAGACTCTTCCACAAAAAGCACAGTGCCTGGAGCCAGCTTAAATGTACTGCTGTAAATCCTGCAGTGGCCAAACGGCCTGTGATGATTCCCCAGCACAAGATTACAAGTTCAAAGCTGTGAAGAGAGTCGGGCGCATCTAAACACCGCCACAGGTAATTATTAATTAATGCATGCCAAAATTGTATTAAAAAGGTCTTCATAGACGTGGCATTGATAAGCATGAGAAAAACAGCTGTAAACTGATAACCTAAAGGCCGACAGTGGCAGGGGCTGAATGAACACTGCTTCAGCTGAATTTTTTCCCTTAAATACTCCGGAAATTAGGTGAATGTGTGCATTCAAAATTCACCTTTATATGCCAAAAGTTATCTAACAATATTTTCTGACACCGAGAGCAAGCCTACAGCAAACCCCCAAAACAACAACTGCACCCTGTCTGTGGGGAAATCTCACACAACTAAACCCCACACTCATACAAAATAAATAAATAAATAAAAAAAAGGCATTTGACTGTATGTAAACTAGGTAACCTCATCATACTGAAAGCAAAACAGTTCAGCAAAAGAAAACAATCCATGCGAAAGTTTTTAAAAATTGTTATGGATTCAAATGCATACAGTGGCTGGATGTTACAATAAAAGATAGGAACAGTGAACAGTCAACACTTCAGCTCCTGGTGGGCATATTAGCACAAGCAGCAAACAAAGACATACCTGTGGCTGCAGCTGCCTGACATTCAGCACATGAAGCCTTTGGACAGGGCGGGAATCGTCCACTGCCGCTCCCCCCGTTTGGAGGAAGGGAGCACAATAAATGATTTCAGCAGCAAAAATATTTGTTTTTAAGTTAAAAAAAATACAGCAACAGAAAAACAACTTTTGGTAAGTTTGCTTCCTTCCATGGTAAGTGAGTGGCAGGTGTTAAGCAGGCAGCAGGTAACGAAACAGCCGAGAAGTGGGCGGGGCGTAACAGTTCAATAAGGGTGCGTTTGGTTTATGTCGGGGTACGAACAGCGTCACATGTGAAGAAACTGCTGATCTACTGGGATTTTCCAACACCACCATCTCCAGGGTTTACAGAGAATGGTCCAAAACAGAAAATATCCAGTGAGTGTCTTTTTGATGTTAACAGGAAGGCAACAGTAACTCAAATTACCTCCAAGGTATGCAGAAGAGCATCTCTGAACACACACTGAACCTTGAAGCAGATGGGCTACAGCAGCAGCAGAACATGCTGAGCACCAGTCCTGACAGCCAACATGAAACTGAAGCTACAATTCACACAGGGTCACCAAAATTAGACAATAAAAAACATGTCTGTTCTGAGTCTCATAGATGTTAGGGCCAGACTTTGACTTATCCTGCCTTGTATCAACGGTTAAGTCTGTTCTTGCTGGTGTAATGGCATGGGGACATTTTCCTGACATCCCCTAGTACCATTTGAGTAATGACACAGCCTGCCTGAGGATTCCTGCTGACCATGTCCACAATGTACCCATCTTCTGATGGCTGTTTCTGGCAGGATATTGCTCCGTGTGACAAAGGATAAACAGTCTCAAACTGGTTTCTTGAACATGAGTTCACTGTGGACTCCACAGTAGCTAGATTTGAATCCAATAGAGCACCTTTGTGATGTGGTGGAATGGCAGGTTTGCATTGTGGATGTGCACCCAACAAATCTGCAATAAATGTGAAAATCTCAGGAATGTTTCCAGCAACTAATTTAATCTGTGTTGCAATGAATTAATGCAGTTCTGAAAGAAAGGAGGGGTTCAACACAGTAATGGCAAAGTGTGCCTGACACCTGACCAGTAAGAGTAAGCCCCTGACTTCTTGTTCCTGCACTGACTAGAAACTCCAGCTACCCATACATTTAAAGTCAAAAGGTTTTATTGGGGGGGGGGGATTGTTTTCCCATTATATAACTTTTTTAAAAAAATGTAAAATACAGTATGTAAAAAGTTATTTCCTTGAGGAATAGAAATGAGTAGCATAAAATTAAAAGTGTAATTACATTAACATGCATTTAAGGACAGCTGTATATATCTGTACTGTCTAGGACACTTAGATCTACAAACTCTGCCAGATCCCCCCCAATTTTATATCTATATCTATTTTAATTCTGTGTGCCTGTGACAAAAATTACAAATGTGTTAATCCAATGGCACAATCACACAACACAGACTATATTTTCCATTTCTGGACTTTATTAGAACTGCACTAATAAAATTAATACAAATGTAAAGGTTAGTTCAGACCTTTGTATGCAGCAGCTGCCAACAGGTCAGAGACTTATGAACACTATATTTTGGCAAAGTTGTGATGTAGATCATTTATTTGCATTTGTTCAAACCATGTGTGTTGTGCAATCTAAGAAAGTAACATGCAATTTCTAACAGTTCTCAACTGTTCAACGAGACATCTGATTTCCTCACTGGAACGATGAGGACAGCACCGCTCCTTGAACCAGATACGCAACAAAGTATTCTGTGAAGGAGCATGATTTTCTAGTTTCCATCACAGAACGTCACACTGGAAAAAAGGAAAGACACTTATCAGGAGTACAGTGTCCTTCTTGTACTATAACAAAGGAGGATGGTATTGTAAACCTTCAAATTGAGACATAGTGGCAATTACAGTTAATACTTATTAAATAATATATAGAAAAGAGATTTCTTTGTAGACAGACCAAAAGTAGGACTTGATAAGAAATGCCATTTAGTATTCCATTTTGTTATTTATAGCCATTTTCACATAATAAAATATAGAGAAATCTTAAGCTGACATCTATGATATGCTTGAAGAAACGATGCAATAACAGCGGTCCCAAAAGGAGATGACTCCCTCGGTTAAATTCTACTTTCTACTGTAAAGCTGATTTTTGTTTAAATCCATCTTGAACTGATCGAAGCAGTTTCTAGTGTGCATCCTTTGCAGGAAAGGAAAAAAAAGGCTAACACACCCATTCACCTTTAAATGACATTAGTGACATTAGTTAAGACTCCAATGAATTAAGACTGAGAGTGCAGCTTGTTAAAGTAAGTAATTACTAAGTCACAGAGACCGTGACAATGACTGTTGGTTATTGTTTCTTTAGGCATGCTATTTTTCTCCCCTTCCCCCTACACGTTTTTAAGAAATGGTGTGGTGAAGAAAATCTTCACATATACAATAGAAAATATGTTGTTCTGCTCTAGAAAATCTGTCACATTTGATTGGTTCTTTAACTCAACACGGAAGCTATGTTTTTACCCAAACAGTCCGACTCATGACTGCAAAATGGTATAAAAATTGTTTCCCCATCTCTGATTGGAAAAAGTGAAGTCATCTCAATTCACACACATCAGCCACATTTCACTAGCATTACATTTTTCTCCATTCACACTTTTGCTCAGCCAGCTTTCTGCCATCTGGCTGTGACAGCCCTGTGACTCCACAGTGGACAGGCTTAATGGTCGGCGAACCCTGGCATGGGAAAGGGCCTGGCAAAAGCTTCAACACGGTGGCGCAGATCTGCGATGCGAGCCACTGTTTCTGGGTCCTGAAGAAGGAAGTTCTTGAAGTCCTGGAGCTTTCCTGCAAACAATAGCAGAAAATAGAATGGAGAAAGGCTCGTGTTTATTTTTAGCTTCCCTTGTTTTATTACCGCTGGGCATTTTGTGTTCTCTCATTCAGCAGTTTTACAGACCGTTCACTATATTTTACCTTGTAAATTCATAAAAGTTATTACAATTAATAATGAATAGTTTCAAAATGTGCTTTGAACGAAAATAATTTAAACGCATTTTAGGAATCCACTGAGTTACAGATTAATCTGCCTCCTTCCTCACGCTAGGCTCACCTGTCTTTTTCTTGACATCCAGTGCAATCTGGAAACCTTCATCCATGAACTCGACAACTTGCACAAAGTCGGCTTCTTTGAACTGTCTCGAGGTCAAGGCTGGAGCACCTGACAGAGAAGAGCACACCACTCAGCTTGAAATACAAGTAACACACTTCCTTTTGTGCTTTTCAGGTGTAGTTTTTTTTTTTAATTTCACTTCTTTTTTTCTAATTTGTCCATGTTTGTCTTTAAAAAAAAAAAAAAAAAGCAGAGCCCCAGGGCTTCCTGAAAATTAAAAAAAAAAAAATAAA
>VUQK01043945.1:4428-21402 GCA_015106715.1 Bujurquina vittata
ATTATAAAACAAAAAAAAAAACCCCAACCAAACAACAAAAAGAAAGAGAAAAAAAAGAAGGGGCTGGTGGGTGGGGGGGGGGGGGGGGGGGGGGGGGGGGGACCTGACAAAGGACACCATTCAGCACGACGACACATATTTAGTAAAAATTCTGCTGGCTGCAGCCAAGAAGGCTGTCACCAGGAAGCGGCATAAAGAGCATCCTCCCACTCGGAGGAACTGGTTGGACACAGTCGAGGAGATCCGTGGAATGGAACGTCTCACACTCCAGCTGGCACAATTCAACCGGAAATGCAAGAAATGGGACGAATACAGATCACAAAACAGAGACACCACTGGAATCTTTGAAACAGACGATATTTGAATATTATCTTTTAAGAATATCTATCCCGCTGACACGGTATTGAGTTTTGTGTTTGTTTTGGGGTTAGTTTTTTTTTCTCTATTATGTA
The DNA here is from genome assembly GCA_015106715.1 of Bujurquina vittata. Taxonomy (NCBI): domain Eukaryota; kingdom Metazoa; phylum Chordata; class Actinopteri; order Cichliformes; family Cichlidae; genus Bujurquina; species Bujurquina vittata. The sequence goes on from VUQK01043945.1 coordinate 4,881, forward strand.
TATACAATGAAAATAAAAACTGTGAGTTAAAAAAGTGGCATGCTCTGCATACCTGAGTGAAGGACTTCAACACGGGCGCCATGTGATCTTTCTTCATGGCGTTGGTGCTGTCGGTGTAGAACAGACGTCCTGCATCCATCAGGCTGAAAATGAAAACAGAGACGAGGGGTCAGTTTCTGATTCTGAGAGTCTGCTCGTCCTTCTCCAGGGTTCAAGGGTCAAATTCAAGCCCCTTTTAAGCACTTTCAAGGTCTGTTTTCATGATTTTCCAGCACATTAAGGGGTCATTCACAATTATCTACATTTTTCAAAGTGTACAAAGAGTCCTCTTTTTCAGATATTTGCAAAATCCTGTGCATTGCCGTCTATTTACCAATATAAGCAAAGATAATACATTTACAAAATATTTAAATAAATAAAACTAAATTGGAAATAGGTTTTTGGCACGACACCGGAAACCTGAAAACTCTGCTGTCGCCGTGTTTTGTGCACGTACTATGCATCGCCCGGACCTCGCTTCAGCACCGAGGGCACATTTTCTAACTAGTTCAAGGGCGTATGCTGGATGTTGTTGATGAACTTCCTCATGAGGAATGAATTTCAACCACTTCCAAGCACGTTATCCCAAATTCAAGCACTTTGCAAACCTTGAAAGGACAATATTAAAATCCAAGAATTTTCAAGGATTTCCAGCACCATATGAACCCTGCTTCTCTAACGGAGCTACGCCAGCAGCCAGTTCCTTACCCAGGATGCACTGGGCTGAAGCAGGGCTGCGTGATGACATAGGTGAGGTCGGCATCTGGGTGCTCTCGGTCTGTGAAATGAAGGTGAGTCTGAGTGATGTAAACCACCTCCGTCTCCTTCACTGTCAGAGAGCGAACGCTGCCGGAAACCTCCACTGGCAGCTGGTCCTTCACCGGGAACACGTGAACTACCACGGTCTGCAAACAGGGAGCAAGGAGAGGGAAGAAGAGGAGGCTTCAGGGGCACATCAGTGCCTTCAGACCAGATCTGGCTCTTTGACTCACGTATGTCTGCGAGAGGTTGGGCGGCTGGTGGCTGTCAGACAGTGTGAAGTCGAAGGCATCCTCAAACTGCTCGTCCCCGGAGTGCTGGTAGAAGATCTGACCCTGGATCAGATCTTTCTGCAGGAAGCTGTCCGCACGTGAACCTGCAAGGACAGAAAACTGGAAACCTGAGAGATGTTTGGAGAAGCCACAGAGCACATGATCAACACCAGAGTTACGGGAGACCACAGAAGCTGTCGGAGGCGTTCAGCATTATCTGAACACAGGCGGTCAAACTGAAGTCATGTGACTGTGGTGTGCTTTTGCAACTGACCTTCCAAAACCTTAAAAAACATCCAATTTAACTTGGGATTATTTCACTTAACAAAGCACGTGTCACAAAACTTTATTTACCACAGAGGGGATTTTAGCCACACCCCTAACCTTAAACGCCATCAGTCATCAGGACCGGTATCAGCTGATGTATCGTGCTTATCTGAATGTAAACGGTCAATACCCCCCACCCCATGGATACATTACTGCATCCATGGGGTGGAACTTTCCCAGCATTACACCTATAGAAGAATTAACCTGAAGTGGAGACATCATCACTCTGATGATTAAATATAAATACTGATTTGAAAACAGAACTCCCACCCTCACCTGTCTCCCTAGCAGACGTCCTTCTGACCAGGTGTCCAGCCTGGGGGGCGGAGACTATCTGATAGAGAATGTAGTCGTCGCTGGAGTCGAGGTCGGAGGCCAGTAGCATGAACTCCTCAAGTCGCACAGAACCGCCCTCTTGCACCTCCACCGCCACATTGTTGATGAGGAAGGGCGGCGAGTCGTCCTTCGGGAGGATGTTGATGGGGAACCTGTGGCGGACGCTGTGACGGCCGTCGCTGATGCGGAAGACGATGTGGTCGCGGCTGGAGTCGCTGTCGGAGTGATGGTAGACGACAGCGCCCTCCTTCAGGTCCCGCACGCGGAACATAAACGCCTTCCCGCCTGGAAACACAACGAGAGGAGGTGGAAGAAACAATGAAAACAGCTCAAAGGGAAATTCTTCTTCCTCTTCAGTTCATCTGAAGATCTTCCATTTCTGTTCAATGACAGGAAGTGCCGGATACTCTTCCTAGATCAAAAAGCTTCAGATGTCTTTTTTCCCCTCTCGGAATAAAAATATAACACAGCAGCCCAAACCCTCACCTCTGAAAAGCTTCAGCTCAGATTCAGTGATGTCAGGATTTCGGAAATACTGAGGTCAAAGGTCAATGGTCTCCTTCCAGCAACTCAAAGGTGTCTGACTAAAAGCCAAAAGGATGCGTTTCCTCCTAATTAATGATAAATGATCAGTGAAGTGTGAATATGATGGTACGGCCACTTAAATCAGACCTTCAAACTAAGACTGCAAAGCATCAGCTTGCTGTGAAAGCCACGAGGCAGCCGAGCATCACCGCTCAGCTCTGAGCACTCGTGATGAAGAGCGGTAGGGCAGAGGTGAGGATTTGGCTCAGTGTGGTGCACCTGCACCGATAAAGCATTCATTCTGATAATGCCTCCCCTTCTTATTCCAAAGTTTTTGCCCTGCTTGGCCTCCTGATACCTAAAAAAAATATAAAGCGCTCTCTTTTAAATCCGTCTCATAATCCAGAACAACACCGAATGAGGCTATAAGCTTTGTTTTTAAAGTGTAATCCCTGTACATAATATTTCTGACTCTTCCACTTATATTATTGTACCGTCTTCAAAAGTGAGCCCTGGGAGTCACTGACACTGATTTATTGATTTCACCTCATTAAAACTCATGTTGAACAGTTGTGAACTGAAGCAGTTTTAATGTGTCTGTACTGCGGTCCCTCCGGCTGAACTTTAACCCCGTTAAAGCAGAAATATGTGGATGAGCAATGATCCAACCACCAAAAGGCCATCTGAGGGAGTGGTTATGGTAAAAACCTGAGCCCCCATGACCAATACTGTTGACGCCTTAAAAGTATCTACAAAAACTCTGCATGATTGAAAGATAAAAAATCAGCTCGAAAATGCATGCCGTAACCCCCAAAACCAACAATCTCTTTGTAAACCTGTGTGGCTTCCACCTGTGCCCCAATCCCCTCCACCTGTGCCCCTAAGGCCCTCCTTAAATAGGGTAAACAACCAATCAAAAGCCGAGCCTCCTGGTGCCCAGGTGCCACTCCTGCATAAGCAAACACAGATTACCAGACAGTACACATGAGAACTGTCCACAGCAGCGTGTTTGTGAGCAGATACACTCGTGTTCTGGCTTCTCTCACACCGCGTGCGGGTTGCTGTTTGTCTCTCGTTGGGCTGAACATGAAAAACTTTGGTGTCCTACATTAATGAAATGTCGGCCGTGTCCATCTGTCGGCTCTCTGCTGCTGGCTGGCCTTCCCGCGCTCTACGACACACTGCCGGCCCTGCGTCACGTGACTGGCGGCCTACCGGCGGACATGTGTTATTGTTGGTGGACCGTTTCCAGCCAAAGCTTCGCACTTTGATTCAATTACCGTCTCCAACACGTGCACTGTTTTCCTCCCATTGTCACTTGGAAATAACAAGTTTGTGTTGGCGCCTGGAGGCACAGCGAGGCGCTGGCTCGGTCTGCGCCGCGAACACCGGTGGGCTGCAACATGGCGTCCTTCCCGGCGGCCGCCTGGCTGCCAGGACGGGGGCTTCCTGGCTCCCTGCGAGTGCCAGAGAGACAGAAGGGCAAGGTCAGCAGACAGATTGAGAGTCGAGCGGTCGCAAGCCCGAACCTCATTAGCAACTTTACCGAGGGGAACCGGCTCGCGGTCCAAGTGATGGAAACAACTTGGTAATTGGGCCCAAAGGTGGCGTTGGGCAACCGGCCCATGAAAGGAGAAACGGGACGTGTGTGTGTGTGTGTGTGTGTGTGTGGGACAGGCAGCCATCCATTTGGCTGAAGGCGTTGGAGCGAGCCCGTCCCCACGCTGCAGCCGCCGCCCTCCAGTCGCAGCACCGAGGGTCAGCGGCGTCCTCGGAGACGCAGCTCCGCCGCAGCTTCCTGCACGGACGCAGAGCCAAACTTCGGTCCAAACCGAGGGATGAAACGATGCAGGAGCAGGTGCTGCAGGAGGAGGAGGAGGAGGAGGAGGAGGAGGGAGGAAGCTGCCTGGTGGGACAAAAGTTTCAACAAGCATCCAACTAATTTCCTGTGCTGTTAACGAGTTTTTTTTTTTCCTCTGCAGGGTTTCCGCGGTTTGATGGAGAAAACGGAGACGGGGGAGCAGCTGCGATGGCGTCCACGAAGCAAACACACAGCTTATAGTTTGGAGCCTCTGAGCTGACAGAGGCATGGTGAGCATGCTCAAGGGTCGGTCGCGTTTCCCTTTGAGCTCAACCAGAAATCATCAGCGACCGCACTGCAGCTTTATTTTTCGACAGGAATCCCTGAAAAAAAAAAAATGTTCTCCACTCTGAATGAAATGGAAGAAATGAGAGATTCTGCCGAGTGATTCAAGGAGACCCCACCTGATCGTGGACGCGGGGGCGGAGGTCCTCAGAGCACTGTGGCAGATAAATGAAAGGTTTACAGGTCCCCTCTGACCTCTGGGGTTTCCCTCATTTGTCTGCATCGTTTCACAGGACAGGAGCTACATTCGTTGGAAGTTCCTGCTCCAGCAGCTAAAAAATTAACTGCACAACAAACATCTCACTCAAATGACTGAATATAATTTTGTTCCAGCTGCATGAAAAAAAAAAAGTGATTTTTTTTATTCTCCTGTTTTTGTATTTCCACATTAATTTCACTTCAGTCTGATCTCCTGGATGATTGCGTTTTTCTAATGTGACTCAGTTTGGTTGTTAATAAACTAGTTTATTGGAATTCATAAATTCATAACCTCTGCTCATATTTAAACATTTCTGCACACTAAGCGCGCCTCAGCTTTAACCCCGTGTTTTCAGGGAGGGTTCATTGATGCTGCTCCGGAGGAGCTCACGGTCCAGCTCCACAGGCACAAAACCCCCACCTACTGACCAATCAGGTCTCTGGAAGCAGCACGTGTTATTGATCCCGTATTTTCTTATTAATTGCCTCATCTTATTTTTAATATTTTTTTAATTATTTTAATTATTTATGGCTTGTTTTGATATATTTCTCTTTTTTTTTCCTGTGAAGTAAATGTGTTGAACAGTGCATTTGAAATTTTATGATGACCTGTCTTACCCCCTCTCTCACCCTATGACAGCTGTGGGAAAATGGATGGATGGAAAATTATGATTATCATACTAAATGATTTTTGCCACCCCAACCTCCAACCCCACCCTCCAAATGTGGACTTACTTCCTGTACATGGATGTCAGTGAAATAAGGAGGGCGAAACTGCGTCTGGGGGGAAGTAACGGGAAAATGAAAAAAAAAAGTCAAACAAAACAAACAGTCTTGTGACTGTAAACGTGGCTGATGGCCTGAGAGTGTGACGTCACTGCAGCTCAGGCGACGACTGCCGCTGATTTGATCTGCAATCTCAGAGCTGCAGCTGAATCACAGATCAAACGCCACAAATGAGCAGAGAATGAGCGGAGCACGAAAAAGCAGCCATGAAAGGTTAACTCCAGCCCGCCTGAAGCCCTCGGGGCGCCGCGCCGCCGCCACCTCCTCCCCCTCTGAGCTGGTAGCATGCAAACCTGTTTGGGGACAGTGCATCTGCTCCCTGTGCACGGCGCCATGAAATGGCAGAAGTCGCTCCAATCTGCTCCGTCCCGCTGCCGTTCAGACAAAGAGAAGGCCTCGCCGAGCGGCGGGCTGGAAGGGACAGACGTGGACGGGGAGGCGGGCGGCGGCGGCCCCTGGCAAAGTGGCCCTGGCCCCATTTTACACCTGATTAGGAAACACATGCAGGGCCACGAGACATATGCTTCCCCAGCCACACGGCGGTCCCTGACGGACGTGCAGCACATGGAGCAAAAAGGGCGGAAAAGGCCAGACGCCGGTTTGTGGAAGTCCCAGGGGACAAAGCAGAACACCAGCGAGGGAGTCAAGGACGGAGGGGACGAGGGCGGTGGAAGGAGGAGGCGCTGAGGGGCTTTCTCAAACGACTTCTTCTGCAGTTTCTATCAGTTCTGTGTTGTCCACGCGTCCCCGAATGGCTTCAGTTTACAGCGAGCATGAACACACTCAGCTGCTGCGGACGATGATGACTTCCAACCGCTGCGGAGAGCGCACAAACTAAACACATTTGCTAATGTGTTTAATTACATCATGATTACTATGCAAATATTAGGAGAAATTAACGTTTAAAATAAACTCAAAATATGGAAGACAAAAATAAGGAGTGCAAATTAATGAATCACTAAATAAAACCAGCACTGCTGATTGATGATCTTTTTACAGCCGAGCTTTTGCCAAAGTGCTTAAAACGCTTTTGAAAAATAGTATTTAAAAAGAAAAAAGAACTCTAGTAAACTCTAGTCAAATTTCCATTTTAAATATGAGTCAGAGTGAAATTAGGGCGGAAAGGCGGTAAAAAAACCCCAAGGACTCATGCATATCAAAGATTTCACAGCAAATCAAACTTTTGATTCAACTGAAAAAAACAGGAGAAAATAAAGCTGAGCTGCTTGTGTTCACTTTTTGTGAGTGGAACAAAATAAAAGCAGCGATAGAAGAAAAAAGCTGACCTTTGACCCCTCACCTCTGACGCTGAGGCGTCCGTGCAGAGGTCCGTCCACGGCCACCAGGTAAACAGCGTCGATGTTGTCGTTGTCGGCTATCTGCAGCTGCTCCCAGGTAATCGGGCGGGACTGACCCTCCAGAAGGTCCAGACCTGAGACGGCACAGACGCGACCTCAGTAAAACATGATGAGACACTTTAACGCCACAGAGGCGGATGCAGACGTACCCATGTTCCAGGAGACTCTGGGCGCATTCGTTTCTGATGTCCTGATGGAGATGTGGACTACGATGGGCGGGCTGGTCAGATAGGAGCCGTCTATTGCCTGAAACTCCACCTTACAGTACAAAAAAGGGACAAGGTGACACGAGGCACATAACAGGAAGTGACATTTTTCACCCTACAAATAGACATGAAGCTACTGAGAATTTTGGCCTGTTGATCTGAGCTACAGGCTCAGAGTGCTGCTGGACTTCTTGTGATGAGCACCCATGTGTTTTACAGCACTGCAGCACGTCATTACATATTCCATGTTTCCCTGTGCTCTGGTTTCCTTTCATAAGCCTTTTTAGACTGAGGGCTGTTAGACCTTCAGTACCTCGTAGTTCCTGCGCAGTACCCGGCTGCTGTTGGGCGGCTGGTAGGCCACCTTCATCTCGTGGAGGTCCAGCCAGGTGAAGGACCAGATGGGCTTGGTGTGGTCATCCAGGTGTGTGATGTAGCCCTCAGCGGGTGGGACGGTCACATTGAAGACCAGCTTCTCCTGTAAAGTCTCATGGTCCTTGGCATCCAGCGTGGCAGTGGTAAGCGGGGTGAGGATGAACTGGTCCACCTCCAGGATGAAGGAGGCTATGAAGGCAGCCTGGGGGGGCTGGTTCTGCATCGCCCCGTGAATCAGAACCGGCAGCCACACAGCCTCTGACTGGGAGAGAAGGAGAGGCGGTAAAAGCATGTCACGTGCAGACGTTACCACAACATGCAGAAATCAACACATGCTGACACAACTGCTGTCACACAGAGAGGTGTTAGGAGCGCGAGGCGGAATAAAGACGCTGCCATTCACGTGCTAACAAGGAGACAAACATGCTTTAAAGGTTTCTGGAGGCTTTGGAACCCTGCAGAACCTCCGGCTCGACATCCGTCCTCACCGACGAGCTGAGAAGGTGGGATGTCACCTTCTGAGTGCCAAAGATCTCGCCTGGAAACAGCACAGTCTGCACTTCACCAACTTTCTTCCTTTAAAGCATGTTTGTGCCCCATTTCTACATGTCTCCGCTGTACCTCCAGCAGGGCCCTGCTCGCCTGCTCCCTCAGCTCCACCCTGACGGGGATATAGTCGATCTGTGGAGACGGAGGGCTGAGGTGCTGGTATTTGAGGCCAGAGCTCAGGAAGTCGTGGCAGCTGGTTTTGAGGAAGCGGACCTCGGTGGTGTCGTGCAGACACGGTCTGTTTCCTGGACAGAGTGCTGCCGCCTGACGGCCTATCAGAGGGGAGAGCAGAGGAATGAATGAATTCTGATCAAACTTCTTAGGAGGTCAGAGGTCATGTTACCAATCCATTAAACTTAGAAACTATGATTAATACAAGTGTGGTGTGTATTAACAACATATGGAAAGTTCTTAACAGAAGAAAGATGTACCCTTCCTCTGCACGGAGTCTTCCTCCCTCACCAGCCGACCCACCGCGGGGACGTTGGTGTCGGTGGTCATCAGCCTGACAGTGCAGACCAGGTTGGCCGCGCTCCTGATGTTCAGCACAGAGCTGTTGATGGCGTTGGATAAACCGTAGAACACAGGAACAACCAGCGGAGTGCTGCCCAGCTCCACCACGTCGGACCTCGAGTCCACCACTCTGACCTTCAGGACCACCGTCTCCACCAGTGTGTCTGAAGACGTGAACCTTCACACAGATCCCACACATCATGTTAAACAGAGCTACATTCCAGCCTCACAATGTACAAGCATGTTGGAATTAATATCTAAATCTCAGCTGTAGAACTCCAACATTAAAAAAGAAGCTAAAACTTTTAATACTTTCTGTGCCATAACTCAAAACTGCAAAACTGTGTCCTGTAGGTTTTAGATGTGCCCCTGATCCAACACACCATAATTACCTCCTCAGTATGCAGTCAAGTTCTCCAGAGTCCTGCTAATGACTTCTATATTTCATTCAGGGGTGTTGCAGCAGAGACACATCTAAAACCTGCAGGACACCGGCCCTCAAGGCCTGGACTTGAGGATCCCTGGCCTATATTCTTCTGATTGGCCAACTTCAGGACGCTTACTGAGGGGCAGCACTTGGATGGATGCTCTTTGGGCTCACAGGGGTTAGTTTAACATTTTTTATCCCATTTTTCCTTTGCACACACAGATAAGAAGGAACCAGCCCAAGGAGACATTTATAGATTAAAACTAACCAACGAGAAAGTCTGCGGATATACAGAGACGACCAGCATACAGAGAACAGTGATGAACACGATTTCCATAGCCAGTAATAAAATGTAGAGCACGATGTTATGATCTGTGATTGTGTGTGTGTTTATGATAAACAATGATAAACAGTATCCAATTTCTTTGGGTACTAACCAGGTACATTCATAAAACGCAAATCACCACAATCTAATAAAGTAAAAAAAAAATAAAAATTTAAACAAGTTATGGAAATCAAGTGTTTCCTCACTTTATGAGAGGAACAAGATTTAATCCTAAAAAAGAAGCTTGCTTTAAGTTTCAGCCTGGACACTAGCTTTCCAGTGTGAGGTTTAAATGATAAATTCCCATCTATGATGATACCTAGATACTTACAAGATGTGACCATTTCAATTTCAGCCCCTTGAATGGTTTTAATCTTAGGAAGCTTAGAGAGCAACTCTGGCACTTGAGAATAACATGAACTTGGATGTGTCTAACACCAACTTAAGTTGGGTTAAAAGAGACTGAACAACATTAAGGCAGACTGCAAGAATACACGCGTTTGTACTACTGAAGCAGATGAACAATAAATAATTGTGTTATCTGCATAAAAATGGAATCCAGCATTTGATATAGAGAGAAGAGCAGTGGTCCCAGTATAGAACCTTGGGGAACTCCCTTGGACATTGGTAAGACTGAGGAACAAGAACCAGCAAAATGGATACACTGTGTTATTGCTGACAACTAATTTGAAAACCACCCTGTAGCACTCACAGATAAACCAATATTATTTAATCTATTTACCAACATGGCATGATTAACTTGTCAAAGACCTTTGACAAATCAAGAAAAAGCACAGCACAGTATTTTTTGCAGTCCATTGCCTCTGCGTGACTAATTTCAGCTGCTTCAAAGAAGCTTGGAAACAAAATGCCTCTCACAGGTCTAAGCTCCGGTTAGAAGGTAGTGCTAAAAAAAAAAAAACAGGTTAGAAGATGTTTTCGGGACGTGTGAAGCCTTTCCTGCTGACTGACCTGTATACTCTGAGCATCACCTTGTCCTTGTCCAGCAGAGGGCTGCCATCATGGACGTACTTCACCTCACCCTCCAGGAAGCTGCAGTCAAACACCTGCAGAGCACACAGAGTAGAGCACCTGTAACCTCTCTGAGCTGGTGATGCTGCCGTACGGTGTCACCTGTTCCATCCTCACCTGCGGGGTCAGCCTCCCGACCCTCTGAGTCACAGGTTCGTTCATCACCACCTCCACCTTACAGTCGGTGCTCGGATCTACACCAATATGAAGCTCCGCTCTCGTGATGAAAACTGAGCGCCCCCTGCTGACCCGCACAGCAGAGTTCCCCACAACAAGAGTCCGACCACAGACGCCCACCGCCGAGAGCAGCAGCAGGGACACGAGGACAGCAGCCATGCTGGGGCCCGGTGCCACTGGTGTCACTGGTTCAGGTGAAGTAACACTGACAGAGAATAAATGTCTGAGGGATTCAGACGTTCCCGCTTAGTCTGCCCACATCGTCCTTGTCTCCTCGTCTTTGGTCTAAAGAAGGAAAACAGGAAAATCTGTTTCACTCAGCTGATTTCCATCAAACTGCTGCTACAAACACTCTAAATATAACACTGAAGGTTTTTCCTGTCGTTAGAGCTGAAAACGTTTTTAATAAAACCACAATGGAAACACAGTGAATAAATGATGTAAGACTGATGTGACTTCAACATGGCTGAGGATTCAGCACGAGACAAAAACTGAAAAATAAAAACAGAAACATCTGAAAAGTTAAAAAAGAAAAATTTGAATGAATTAAAAACAATACAGAGAGGTGCTATTCTATGTTGTTGTTGCTGCTGTTTATGAGACCAACCAGTGAATTTATATTCACAGCCAGTTTACTCTCTTCAGCGCTCATCAGCGGGCCGTTCACACCTCCAGCCTGCTGACCTCCTTTTGGCTCAGCTTTGGTCTCCTCCAGCCAGTTATTCTGTCCACAACATTTTAGAGCACCTTTCAACATACGAGTCACGAGGTGCTTCACGTCAAATAAAACCAACAAAGACACAAGAAGCTCAAACATTTCTTCAAAGCTTTCACTTTATCCTTAGTTATTCTTTGGCATTGAACTCAATTATCAATAACGACAAATACAAATCTTCCAAATCTGTCATGTCGCACCAGCGTATCCAGCTGATGCCAACTCACCACATTTCTTCAGCAAGGATGGAGTCAGCTATGAGCCGGTCCCAGCCATTCACATATAACGTTATTATGGTCCTAGAAAATAGCTAAAAGGGTTATTGGGCAAAGAGGATGATGAATTTATGCTACGCTCTACAGCAGACCCAACTCAGCAGCATCATCTGTAGTCCTTATAGTTATCGTCTCAAGCTATTTTCTGAGTAGATTATCCACCGTGTTTGTGCTGTTGGAGCCTTTTGAATGGAATTATCTGACCAATAGCATGGCTGCTGGGCTTTATTGGACTAACGGACCATCCAAGAAGGCGGAGCTCCAGTTTGGGTGAAATTTGAGGATTTTATTTGGCTGTTACTGATGGGAGAGTATCATCAGTAACAGCCAAATAATGAGTGTAAGTGATGCTCACGTACAGTCTGTGCATGCAGTCAGCATTAGCTGATAACTTAGTGCTCCACCCTCTCATCCAAATATGGTCAACCCAGCATGGCAGCATCCTAAAATGAGTGGGTGTCTCCATCTTTTATAAACAGTCTGTGCTGTGATCCAAGTCCAAGCAGGATTTCATACTCCAGAGCACAACTGCACAAAGCGCTGAGTGAAACCGTCATTTCCATAAAAAAATCATTTAAAAACACACAGGTCTGCTGTGAAGGTGGGAATTATGGAACTGAGTGCATCCTATTGGCTAATGCTAACATTGTATGGAGAACCTGAAGAGGAACACAGAAAGCAAACAGAGAGGAACCTCTTCAAAGGAATGCTGGATCTGCTCCAGAGGCAGGAACACTGCCTGATAGCTGCTCATTTATACTTGATGCTGTAAACTTTGAAACCAGCACAGTCTTAAATAACTGCAGGTGTCATGCAAATGAGCTATCAAAGTGCCTTCATCTGACAGCCTATTTTGGGCAGGTATAAATACTGGTGTGCATTTACATTTTGGTTTGCCCTTCAGTGCGCTTTGGAGTCTTTGAAAACCACCTGTGTATAAAACTCTGCAGTTTGAGCTTGCAGCTCCAGACTGCTGCAGAAGTGCTGCGCAATAACAGATGCCTTCTTATTGTGCGGTTTTCTTTGGTCGTCCCGATTGTGCGTCGGTCAGCTGCTCAGCACAGACGCAGGACAAGTTCAGCCTCGGAGGTTTGTTAAAGTCAGACGCTAACAGACACAGCCGTAATCCTGACCTCTTCCAGCACAAAAACACTGAACAGCTCAGAATACTCACAACAAAAACTCCCGAGCAGCTCCAAACTTTCTCCAGCGTTGCCATCTGCCCATAAACCTCTGCTCAGCTCTGACTCCCTGCAACTGCCCCTCTCCAATCCCAAAGCTCCCCTAAATCCTCAAGACAAAAAACAAAAAAGAGAGCATTCCCAGCATGCAGCTGGCCAGCTCAGCTTCTTCCCCCACTGCTCCACAGTGCCAGCCGCAAACTGCTTTCACCCTTCATTTCACTTCCAACCACAGCCTGCTGCAGGAAACACGGGGTTAATCTGGGTGACCCTGCAGAGGTGCGGGGATTGGGGGGGGGGGGTCTCAGGGTCAAAGTGGGGAACCTGTGTGTCGCTTCCCATCCAACCAGACCAGCGTGTTCATTAGTTCGAGGCTGGACGTTTCTCAGCAGCTGCACCCAGAGCTGCAGTTCCTCTGCAGTCTCCATGGACTCCCACGTTACTGTTTTTCACGCAAATGCTGGTACCTGAGACACAATGAGCACAACATGTAACTCACGCACCAACTCCCTGAACCAATTCTGCTAAACTACAAGCACAACTCCTGCTTTACACTGAAAACACACTTTTTTGCAAAACACTACACACACACACACACACACAATTTTTTGCATTTGGCACAATTTTCATGAAGAAAATCTCTTGTTTTCACAACGAACACACTGTCATTCAAAAGTCTAAGTCAGGGGTGTCCGAACTTGAGGCCCGCGGGCCACTACGGCCCCGCCCCCTAATTGTGTATTTGTGTGTTCAGAGTAAAAAAAACAATATTCTAAAATATTTTACAACACACTTACGTATGTACTGTATGTAGTAAGTGTAACACTGCACAGAAGTGTTTTCCTTTCATCGTACACACACACACACACACACTGAGCACATACTGATGTGCTCAGTGTGTGTGTGTGTGTGTGTGTTTTGACTTGTGTGTTGTGTTCTGAGAGTGTGTGGCGTGCTTTCAGAAAATGTGTGCAAACAATTGAGAAACACTGTAAACCTGCACAGCAGTTTGGAAATGATGGACAGCACGTTTAATTATCTCGGTGGCGTTTGCGCAGTGACGGAAACGTTCACGTCAGCTGTTACGCGGGGGCGGGGCTTTTTGTGCCACCCCACCGCCTGTTGCTTTGCGCGTTCAAAAACGCCGCTGCTCATGGGTAGAGCTCAGTGAGTCACAAACGCACAGCAGCAAGAGTGATTACACTGCTGCCATCCTGGTGCGCCGATCAGCTGTTAAGACCATCGATGTGATTTTGATCAAATTCTTAAAAAGACGCCGAGAACGAGACTTAATAGAAGCTCGATAACAGAAAATCACGTTTGTCGGTGCGTAAATAAAGTTTCCTCAAACATGTCAGTTGTAGGTGCGCGGAGCGGCCACGGCAGCTGCGAACGTCACCACCTGTTCAGGTACTGGAAAGACACACCCACTGTTCCCCGCAGTGTCTCATAAGAGGAACGTCCTGTTAGTCTCACCTGTGCCGCCCCCGGACAGGCCCAAAGCCCCCGCAGAGAGCACCGAGCCAGCAGCAGGACTCTGAGTCACTGAAGGAAACACGGTAATTACGTGCAGACCTGACCGCAGTCAGACTGCACAAGTTGGAGCTGGAAGTGCGCACACTGCAGCTGCTCTCCGGGCAGCAGGCATTTCGAGGCTGAAAGGCTCACATGGTGATATGATATGTGCACGATCGCAAACTCCGCTCAGCCTTTGGGTGCCATGATGTCATCGTGGTTCCAGTGTGACGACAGAGGCAAAGTTAGGACACGAAGCAACCGAAACCACGCAGATTAACGCTAACCTCGCGCTGCGGATGGATCTCTGGGAGGAAGTTTGGTCTGTTTTTTTGCCATCATATGGCAGGAAGATCCCCTGGTGTGGTTCTATCTGTCGAATCCTCTTTTTCATGGATGCCTGAATGTTAAACTTTATTGAGGCAGCTGGAGAGCAGCCACACTCATCACATCTTTGTTGTCTTAGTTAACAGCAGTTCACACAGTTTCCTGTTGAACAGGCTGAGCCTGAGTACATTAACCCCACGGAGACTTCGGGTTTTTTACCCAACATCTACAAAGATATAGCAGGACTGACATGAAATGCCACCAGCTCAGCTCCACCCAGAACACAAGCATCATTCACGGCCATTAAGAGGTCACTGGACCAGCACAGCTCCCAGCTCTGTGGCTGCGTCCTCTGCGTCCTGCTGCACCAACACAGCACAGAAAGTTTCCTCTCACCACATCCTCAGCTGCAAAGCTGAGACCCTCGCTGAGGGGGGAGGGGGGTTTTAAGGAGGAGGAAGCCAAAAGGAGAGCAGGATAAGAGAAAAACGGAGAGAAATCTTTTAATCTTCGCGGGGCCGGTCGGAGGAGAGAGAGCTGGCACCTACCTGCAGCTGCTGGAGCTCCGCGCTCTTCTTCCTCACCTTCTGCGCACGCTCACAAAAGCAGGCACGCTGTCACACAAACGCGCTTCACACTCACTGTCAACCCCCCTTCCCCCCCTTCCCCCCGCCACATCCGGCACCGGGGGCTGGGGCTGGGGGGGGGGGGGGGGCACTGAGATAAGGAAAACAAGCGAGGCTGTCCCAAAGCCAGAGAGGGAGCAGACAGGAAATGTGCTGCGGAGTTTCCACGACTTGTATTTTGCCTGCCCCCGTTTATCCTCCGTGTGGATGATGAGCTCCACCTTCTGCTCCCAGAACCACATCAGAGCCCCGAACGCAGCTCACAGCTTGGACGCTTTAAAATAACTCTAGTAACAACAGTAACCATGATGCATTTCAGTACTTTCTCCTTCAAACGATACTTTGTCCCACCTCGTCTGTGGGAGATGTTTCAGTCACCGCTGCAGGTTTGTCATTAATTAATCAGGTTTTTGTTGCTGGGCTGAGAGAAGGCAGAAGGTAGCTTTGCACGAGTCACAGCCCAAAATAATCCCTCATCTCAGCTGTTGCTCTGATTGGCCAGCTTCTGGAAGTCTGCTGAGGGGCCGCGGTTTGTGAATGAGGCCTCTATTATCAGTGAATTGACTAAAAAAAAAAGTTCATCCAAAAAGTTCAATCCATAGAAATGATTCCGAATATAAGAGGACAACTTCCCTCTGATTGGTTGCTCCTTACAAACAGCAGGTGTGTGGGACTTGTATCCATTCCGTGACATCACAGAGATCCACGTGTAGAAAAAAAAACTGTGGAACTGAGTGTTCAGAGCAGTGTGAACGCCCGAGCTTTCAGGGAATAAGAAAAAAAAGTAGAATAGGTCGCCTTTAAGGTCATACAGATGCTTAAAGTTTTAATTTGAATCACTGAAGCTCCTTAAACATTAATTAGAGCTGTGGGGACCTTTTTAAATCGCTCGGCTCTTGCTTGGTATGAGGGAGTGGGACACAGATGAAGATCCAATCAGAGCAGCAACCTTTGTAACACTCGCTCGTCCATCACGGCCTGCAGCTCAGCCGAGCACACAGACCGGAAGCGAAGGCAAACTGCAAGCATAAAGACAGAAATCCATCCTCTTAGAACCTTTGTTAACCGTTTGAGGACTCATCTCTGCGTCTCTTATAAACTGGGTTTTGCCACAGAGCTGCTGTTGGCCTCACGGGGTTCTTATGTGTCTGTTGCCCTCATTAACTCCCAGGTTAGCCTGATCGCTGCTCTCTGCCCAGCGCTCTGATGGCTTCTGCAGCTGCTGGAGGAGAAAATCTGCTTTAATGGAGGAACCAGCAACAGAAGATCAGCTGACTCAGCAAAAGCAACTTCATTCAGGCGGTTAAACCCTTACTGTGCAGCTACTCGCATCCAGCAGTTTCTGTTTCATGCTGCAATGTCTGCTGCCTTTAAATACCGCCTACATTCAGTTTGAGCACAGCTCAAATCAGCACTGATCAGTACGGCAGATCAGAGGGCAGGGCCATCGTTTACCCCATTTCTACGCTCCAAAGCAGCAGACTGGGTCTCCCAACTCAATTGGCATCATGACGGGGGGGGGGGGGGAAACCC